>JANZXP010000005.1:588676-616947 GCA_027576715.1 Erythroxylum flavicans | reverse complement strand
GCTCGGGCCACGGGCCGGCCTGGCTATTTTGGACAAAATGGTGTTGTTTTGTCCAAAACGACGCTGTTTTGTATTTTTTAATTAAAAAAATGTAGACGGGCCAAGGTTGGCCCGGCCAGCCCATGGCTCATTGGACCACGGGCCGGGCCAAGCCGCAGGCCAGCGTGGGCCGTAATTGAGGCCGGGCTGGGCAGGGTCAAGGGCGTTGACGTCCTCATTTGTTGTATTTCTCATTCTGGTGTACACATTTTTTTTTAGAATAACAACTATTATGGACCTAGAATAAACATAAAGGTTTATTCATTCAGTTAAAGTGGAATAAGAAATATGATGCATCGTGATACATGGAAGATAATACTCACATTTAGAGGACTTATCACCATGATTCGTGCATTTGGTTTCTTTAATTGAGTAGAGGTTTTATGATTTTAGATTATATCTATGAACCAAGTGGAGACTGTTATCCATTAGTTTCGTTTTGATGGGTCGTGTCTGTTCATTGTGAAATCTCGTGATCTTTTGAACCATCAGGTCCTTCTGTTGTTTTGATGGAAGACAACAAAGAATATAAAAAGATTAGGTCCCTAGGCTTAGCATTATTTTGCATACATCATCTCTTGCATTTGCTAAAAGTTTAGAAGAGCCCTCTCATATATGTTCGAAATCTCTCAACATTAATAACAGGAGGTATGTGATATCATTCCGCATTTTCATTTTTTTATAATAGACATATATATAGATTATTATCATGTCTAACATCTGCTTCACCTAGCTTTTCTTTGTGCTTCAAAAATTTTTCCCCCTAGCTATTTGGACATGAGGTACTGTTGTAGGATTGGAGCATCAATGATGATTAATTTTGAGGAGAAAAATCTAAGGGATTGGTTGTCGAGTGAGAAGTGATTTAAAGCTTTCAGTTACTGACAAAAAAGATACGATGTCATGTTATTACGAAGGAAAACATTCAACTAATGGATGTTGCCATGTCGTGTGCATGTATTTGGAAACGAAGAAGGCAACATCACGTACTAATGAGGTTTCAAGAGGTTTTGCGGTGTCGTCTAGATATCTAATATGGTGAAGAATTCTAGGCAAGCATCCAATGGATACGGCACGACATTTGTACATCTTATTTTAGGGCTTTTAACACTAATAGAATGATTTGTGACAAGTTATATGACAAGGCTGTCAATGTAAAATTTAAAATTATAGGGGCAACTTTAAAAAAGGGTAAATTATAAAGGATCAGATTCATTTCGATCGATTGTTAACGTGGAATTTGTAATACGTTTTTTTACTTATCTTACTTCTCTAACTTTAGACTTCTCTCAGAGGACCAACTGCTCTCATCCTAAAAGAGAGCAATATGATGGCTTGATCGATGCATAGTCTTGTTAGTGTCGTCTTTTGAACCTTAATTTGTCATGCTGTTGATTAACCTTTTATTCCGTGTTTCGAATAAGCGTTTGTCAATTCTTGAACAAAATACACATGTCTCGCCAAAGCATGAGGTACATTTGTTTATAATGATAACAGATGTCCGTTCAACGTAAACCTGCAAAATAAAGACAAAAAGAACAAAGGGGCGGCTGGAACTTATATTTGATTAGAGGTGCTCTTTGTTTCCTTCTACATTTTACTTAATTTTGAATCATTTTTTGAAAAAAGAAAAGCCAAGGATAATCTTCCAGATACAGACCTGATCTTGGATAAAGACAAGAAAGACACCTATTTAAGGTTCATTTTTATGAAATATAATAAAAATAAATCATATTTTGTCTTTTGTTTTTGAAGTTCAATAACTCTTGACTTTTATAAAAATCAACAAAAAGAGCTCTTATTTTATCTCTTTTTATTTTTTTACAAAAGACCGCTATTGAATTTCATAAGGAACTTCAAAAAAAAAACAAAATGTGGGTCTTCCTTTATTTTACCCGCTTATAAAATGACAGTAACAGTATCTTATAAAGGTTAATTTATGAAAATCGGTCTACAATTTTCTTATCTAATTAAAACAATTTCGTATTATTCCAAAAGATGGTCTATCTTTTGGTCTAACTAATTTATGGAGTCCTCTGAAACCTTCAAATATTGAATGTTTTATATTCAAAATTTTGTGGATATGCTGAATAATTTTTTATAATACATAATTTATAAATTATCATATATATTTAAAATTTTATATAATAGATGTTGACCATTTTATTATTTAGAAAAATCATAATCTCTTGATGGTCAAACATCGTTATCGGGAAACAAGAGCTCGTGAAGTGTCCAAGCCAATTTTCAGGACAAGTGACAATCTTTATGCTACAAGCTAGCATGTTCGTATCAATATAGAGTACCTAGAGAGAGGTACTGTTTGTCTAGCTATTATAACCACACTGCTCAGGGAAATGCCCCCACCGTTCATTTGATTGAGTGAAATGCAGAGGTCCCATTCCTGTGAAGACAAATCGTCAAAAGGGGACCATGAACTCTCATAAATGTGTTTGACGATGGTCCCTTTGACGGGCTATCATCAATCATACAAAAGGGTCTTAACAAATCTTCGATAAAAACGGAAAGATGGCTTGAGATCTAACTTTATGTGATTCATAGAATGCTACTTTTTGTTCAGTCAGCCATTAGCATTATCCACCTTAGCCGATTTCCAATGCCAATTTCTGAATATTGAAAAGGAAAACCTTAGGCAATGGCAGTGGCTTAGGTCACGCATCACCTCATCAGAATCCAAATTATTGGAAAATGAAGAAGAGGCAAACAAGCATACGCATAAGATAAAATGAAGTAACTATTGAAGGGCATTTCTATACGTTGGTATTACTTCTAAGTATTCAACTAAATATATGAGAAGAAATGAGAAACTTAAAGAAGGTTTCGAATTCTATCCAATCTGTCCCATTCCTCAGTTCAAGAAAACTTTAGCCAACGTAGACGTTAGGCCACTGGAACGGATGAAATTTTCATTACCTCATGTGCTGCTTTCCTAAACAAAAGTGCAAAACTAATATACAACGTGCAAAAGGGCATAACTTTATAGTTTCCCGTAGCTATCCATACTAGAAATGCATCCATTTCCAAATCATTTACCACAATCATTCAATCAGCTCTTTGTACTGTAGTTTTAAACAAGAGGATGTACAACTTTTGATCCATTGAGAAATATAGAAATCCCCCAACTGAATGTGTCACAAAAGACCCAAAACTTGTCCCCACTATGCAGTGCCATGCCGGACCATACACGCCGTCAAACTCCTGCAGAAGATGAGAAGAATAACATGTAAGAATTCACAGCACTTCAGGCAAGCCTATCAATTATCAAGGATAAACTAAGAAACCCAAATAACAAAACCACCAAAATAAACTTCGTCGATCAATAAAATATAATATCCAAATTAAAGATAGAACCTTTTTGAGAGTGAGTGCAAGGGTCTTGGATGTTAACTCCTCAAGACTATCGTGAGTCTTCCTTGCACAATCAACAGCGTGGATCTGCATAAATGCGGGCATGTCAACTGACACCACTTTGGCACCACAATTTGCGAGAAAATCCGCCAACTCTACATGTGAGCCACCAAAGGAATTCCTTCTGCCACCAACACCTAAAGAAACTGTCATCCTCTTAATATCAAGCCCTTCAAGTAGATCCAGGGCTTCCTTACTGTTCTTCCCCAAACAAAAAGTTTCCTTCTTTTTCTTTTCATTAACCAGATATTGCTGAAGTTTCTTCTTCTCCACCAACTCTCTAGAAGATGATTTCTTGACATTCTCTTTAGACCCTTCTTTTGCAGTTGTCACTCTTCTCTCTTGCTCAACTTTTGATTCAATTGGTTTGTGCTGCCGATGCTTCGGTTTAACCCCCAAGTACCTAGAACCATCAAAGTCAGCTGAAACAGTCATGGCTTTAGTTTGCAAGTAGGTATCAACACTTGCTGGGGGTTGGCTTTTGGTGGGTTTATGGGAACCTGTACCGGTCTTATCCGATGCTTTGGGTCTGGATAATTGGTTGGACAAGGATTTAGAGGGTAAAATAGGATCTGGGATTTTGGTCGTTGGACGGATAGAGGTGTGCTCTTTGAGAGTGGGATCCATGGATGATGGGAACAGGAGACTTGGGTCTGGCTCTGGGGACGCTAAAATAAGCCTATGAGTGGTGCGGTGTGCCATGCTATTTGCTTGTTGGTTGCGGGGGTGGGTCATGGGTGTGTTGATTCGAAAGAGAAGAGAGCTGCTTGGGGGGTTTTATTGGACAGGGACATGTGTGGTTAGATATACCGTTGTCCTTTTCTACCATGTGCCGTCTGCCGTGAAGAGGGGATATTAGTGCTTATTTGACCGTTGACTTCATTTCTTTGGAGTGAATACATGAAGAATGTAGTCCCTGTTGTAGAAGAAAATGAGAAAAAAGATGAGAAATTCGTATGTTATGAGGAAGACACCTTCCGTGCTTTAGACTCTACCCTTGAAACGTCCCCTTTTTTTTCATCCTCTCAATAATGCGAGTTTATCTGAGAAAGCTCCCCTCATCAGGTTCTAATGAGATATCCTGCAACTTTTCTTCAGTTCAGATTAAAATATGATAAAGGAACAACTCGTAGCGGACCACAAATCATAAGGCACTAACACAATTATGATTGTTCGTCCATTAGCCTATGTTTTGGCCCAGCCTGACCTTATCGTTCTGCTGAAGCACTTAATATGGCAATCTTCTGCCTCGACATTGAAAGACGGAGAAACTCGACGGCGCCGTCAAGTACCTTGGCTTATTTTCAATCATAGAGTTTGCTTCTTGGTACGCCATTGTTGGAACTTAAAGCAATAACACTTGAAACAGAGTGTGAGTGTGTGTGTGTGTGTTTTGTGCATTGTGAGGATCGAGGCAAAATTAAAAGCCAATTCTTGTTTATCACTCACTTATATTTAGACCATGACTTTGTTTCTATTTTTATTTTTAGTTTTTTATTTTTGTTTTTAAATTTAGTAAAAAAATTTATTTATTTAAGTTTTTGTTTTTGTTTTTGTTTTTGTTTTTAGTTTTTTCAGATTTCAAAAATTATGAAAATTATAAAAAGTGAAATTTGTTTCTGTTTATTTTTTTTATAATCTGATTTACTATCATTTAATATATTATTTAATTATTAAAATTTTAATTAAATTATGAATAATTTAATTTTATAATTAAATTAATATGTAATTAAAATTTAATAACTATAATTAAATTTAAAATATATAAATGTTCAAATAAAATTTGATTTAATAATTAAAATATATTTCAAATAAATATTAATTTATAAATAAAATTTTAATTTTAAATTATTTATTTTATTAAAATAACATAATTTTATTAATAATTTGTTAATAAATATTACGCAACAAACGTTACACCGGATATAAAGTTTAGTTATCCTTATTACTCTCCCACAAGTTGAACTGGTCCATCATTTTCATCATTTAAAGAACAAGTTGATTATCTAGCCGAGACCATTTCAACTTGTTCTTTAAGTGATGAAAATGATGCTTTGATAATGGTTTGGTTGATACATTGGCCAATTGATTGGTACTTACAATATAACACACTTGGAAGTTATTTGTTAGCAACTTTATCCTGCACATAATGAAATTCAATTTTCAAATATTTAGACCGTGTATGAAAATAGGTATAGTAGTGAGATAAGTAGCACTTAAATTATCAAACTATAAAATAGGAAAGGATGGTGAAGGAATACCAATCTTTTGCATAACCAATAGTAACCATTGTAACTCTGATACAGTATTAGCAACAGCACAATACTCAAATTCGGTAGATGATTTGTCCACCATTCTTTGTTTCCTTGATCCCTAAAATATTAAATTATTATCAATAGTAGGGGAGGGGCCTACCGCCACTCTTGATCAAATTGAGAAGACTAATTTTGCTTAACTTTTATATTATTTTTTAATTTTTAAATTAAAATTTTAAGTCCCTAAAAATAATTTTATGATTGAGTTTTTATATTTCTTTTGATTCTCTCTCCTTAAAAATTAACCAGCTTCGCCACTGATTACCAACATAAATAATAAAGCTTGTGTTACTCTTGCAATCATCAACATTGCCTCCCCAATCGGAGTCACTGTAAGTCGAGATATGAAAAGAATTTGAGTATCTCAACAAAATGCCATGATCAATAGTGCTAAGACGATATCTAAGTATTTGTTTAACTGTTGTCTAGTTTTGGTCAGTAGGTAAATGCACAAATTGAGAAACCTTGTTGACTGCATAACAAATATCTTGATGAGTTAAATAGAGGTATTACAAGGTTCCAACAATACTTCGATAAAGAGTAGAGTCCGAAAAAGGATTCTGATCATGAATACTCAATTTTACTTTGTCACAAGATGGAAATATTCTCATCAAGTGAACCAGGTGAAAAGGTGTTAGAATTGTCCAATTGTCAAATCTTCCAATTACTAAATACGACATATGATAATAAAAGAAGGATAGTTACAGGTTTAACAACTAAACTAAAAGTGTTTGTGTAATCCACACCTTGTGGTTGATAGAATCTCTTTGTCACTAAATGTGCCTTGTACAAATCAGTCGTACCATCTGGCTTTCTCTTGATATAATACATCCATTTGAGAAGGAGGCATTAAATCCCAAGCGTTGCTGCGGATCATCATGTTATACTGTTCTGTCATTGCTTGTCTACACTTTTCAAATTTATTGGCTTGTGTATAAGTTGATGGTTCAATTTCAAAGAAGAAAAAAAATTGACGAGGCTTAAGAGTACCAATTTTAGATTTGGTAACTATATGATATGTAAAAGAGGTAGAAGTTGTGCCTTCCAAATGAGACAACTGGTAAAATTTAATTTGATAGATAACTGGTGTGTGATGTTTGGGAGAGTTGAAGTATGAGAAGTAGTCGATGAAGAAAAAGAAGAAGACACGAGAGTTCCCTAGATAGACATTATATTGCAGCTTCTTAGGTTGTTAGACTACAAAAAGCTCTAACACTATATAAAAGATACTTAGAAAGGCAAATAAACACTTTATTCACATTGAGCATTGATGAATTATTTATTAATGTTATAAGTGTGCATGTTCAGTGGGATGATAAGAGTCCCAGAACATATAATCTTCAGGATTTTCGCATAACTCGAAGTTGTCATCTTGTCCACAGTTGTAGTTTCCCCTGAATCTTCCTTCTCTACAACAAGCTGACTTTCCATGTTTAAAGCCTGATCATGAATCCAACAGAATGAAAAACCCAATTGATCTTTGTTAATTTTAGAAATAATGAAGCAGTATTGACAATAAATAGAATTATCCTGAGTTAAAATTAGTTATTTAATCTTATTATTATATGCGAATAATGTTTTATTAATTTTTTTAGTGTTATTGAACGACAAAAAGATATTAATAACAAAGAATATGATAAAATTACTCAATTGAGATACTAGTAACAAAGGACATGACATTGACATAAAACCTGAAATTTATACTTGTACATAATAATTCTTCGCAAGTTACTTTTTATTAATCTATCTCAGGTCTATGCAATAAATGACACCAAAAATAAAACAAAGAACAAGAAAATTTGAGGTATTTTGTATACCGTATATCTCACGATCGTTCATAACTCGTTCCATGACTCCGCTCAAGTCGAAAAGTGAATACTGGAATCCCATCAAGTTGTTGCTCAACTCAAGCAGGATCTTGGAGAGGGCTTGGTTATGGATTCTTGATTTTGGATGCTATGTCTTCGTAGCAGCCACCATTGGTTTCTGGTTTGAATATCCTCATACTATGAAGACAACCTGAAAAACCGAGGGAGGTAGTCGTTTCGCAAACTTTCCAATTTGTTCCTAGCAAGCAAATAAAATCAGAAAATTTAAAAGAACAAAAAATAAATCAACACCAAGATTTGTTAATGCAGTTCGGCACTCCTTGCTTACGGCTGCGGAGCCCTCACTCAGCTTAATCACTTTCATGAAGTACAATAGAATTACTCAAGGCTTTACTGAGCCGACACCACTCAACCCTTGACACTATCACTCAACCTTACTTTCCGTGAAAGAATTTCACACCCAACAGTACGACCGTCTCGTACTAACCTTAGCAGAGGATTTTTCTCAACACTCTTTTGAAACAAGAACAATAACTAAATCACTCAAGTGATTAAACGAACAACTCTACACTCAAGAAAATAATAAATAAAAATAGAGAAAGACTACTTCCCAGATTATTAAGCTCTTCCGAAATAGATCTAGAAGTCGTCGCAACACTAATAGGCTGACTCACATAAACACCAACACAAAGCCACAGCTACACCGATAACACATTCGCCAACCAAAGTATACGCGGCCTATAAGGAAATCAATTAATAACTGTGGAGCCAATGAAGAATGATGCAGCCAAGAATTCACGTACATATCCAAGAAGAACAAGTCTGTTGCTTGATTGCCGTGCACACACACCAATTACACGCTAACATTTATTATCCCACGTTGACATAAAATATCCTTTTGCCGTTGATTCTTGGTAGGAGTTGAATTACTCAATTAAAGCAAGAGACTTGGAGAAGATTAACGCACACCACACTCAAGCACGCTTCAACGTCGGTCTTTCACATACCCATGAGATTTGTTTCAGCTATGGAATAACACTCTTCACCGTCGCATATATCTTTCAGCTCTCACACCACCGCAATCTTCTTTATCTTGACAATTAACGCCCACACATGAGGGATTAACTTCAGCCGTATGTTTTTCTCCCTTCACAATTCACCACACCCCCACTTCTGCAGTTTCACCACACTTAGTATTCACATCGACTTCGTTTCTACACACTAACCTCTTTGATAGACTTCTACTTTAATTAGGAGATGTACACAATTCCACTTAAGTTCAAAAACGCAACAACCTTATCCTTGTAATTTCATCAATCCATCAAATCCACAAATCCAGTCGTAAGATAATTCCAATGTTACCAAGATGATAGACTCCATAAGTTATATCTTATATGTCCAATTAAAATGCCAAAATTAAATAAAAGATATTGAGCATTCTACACCTATGAATTTATTTTATGATAGTCAATCAGCTTTGCACATTGCATCTAATCCGGTTTATCATGAACGAATGAAGCATATTGAGGTAGATTGTCATTTCATTCTTGATGAGATACAAACTGATAACATTCAGATAGCGCATGTGCATACTTCAGTTCAACCAGCTGATGTCTTAACAAAAGCCTTGGGCAAGGATCAGTTCATCTTTCTTTTGGCCAAGTTGGGCAGTCGAAATCTACATGCTTCACCTGTACATATCTTTTCAAATTATTGTTAATAGTTTCTTTCCTTTTAGGGTTATTTTCTTATTATGTAATTTACTGTAATTAGGATTCCTTGTGATCTTAGGGATCCCATCTCTTTTGGGAACTTGACTTGTATATATATTGAATACAATTGTGAATAGAAGGAAGGGAAATTCACCTCTTATGTTTTCTACATATTGTTTGAAGTACTTTTAGAACTACAAAATTAATTTTCAGAATGAATAGAACACATAAAATATTAATGTCTTTTACCCCATCACTTTATCATAACATTAATCCTATTCAGAATGAGAATATTCTGAGAAACTCGTAGTTTTATGTTTAGTGAAAGATGATTCCAATCACTGCTTGTGAACTAAAGTGTCGACCCTAAAAAGAAAGTTGTAAGCAATTTGGTCGACCAAGTGGGACTTATTAATGGTCGTAGAATATCAAAAATATCGAAATCTAATCAGCATCGACAACGTGAAAAGTGACCAAAAGATTGCCAAGTTCAGGTAGACAATGTGTTGAAGTTATCGATTTAAAACCTGACACTCGGTGGATTCAATAATGTTGTACATGAGCTTGGTGCCAGGAGTAAAAATATCAATACTGTCCTGGAGCTGAGCTTGTCAGGGAAAAAAGAAAATATCAAGCTAGTGATGAGCTTGTGATATCAGAAACTGGTCAGATTCTTCAATCCCGCTACTGTGGATTCAGTATGCTTCATTCCTGTGAGCAAAGTGTTTCTCAGTGACCCATCTGCTGATCTTTTCTTTTCTCGTTCGTTTGGGTTGAATCTATGATCCTTATCACTAGAATGTGCATTAAATAAACTGTTAGATGCATATAATACCATGTAAACCAATGTTTCAAATAAATTTTAAAGCAAAACAACATACTCGATTTGATTAATATTTACATACTGGACTTGAAGTATGTCTTTCACAATATTTTAAAAACTGAACTGGATGTTAAATTGGTATAATAAGAGATTTAATGTTTAAAAGGTTAAACTAATATTAGACTGTCATAAAATCAGTTAAAGATTGAATAAAATTAAAGAATTTGAAATATAATTGAAAGAGATTATTCTTATCTATCGAAGAATTTGAAGTTTAATTAAAAAAAGATTATTAAATAAAAATTAATTATTAGCTTACGAAAATCGTCTAACTAATTAATAAAGTAATTGATTTTTAACAATAAGAATTATTAAAGTAAATTGAATCGAAAAGTTAAAAACTGATAGGATAAGAGGTTGGGTTTTTAATTATTGCTTATCGTCATTTTTTAAATCATTAAAATAAATAACAATATTTAAAAAATCAAATAAAAATTAGACCGATAAGATAAGAAATTAAGGTTTAAAAGTTTAACTGGTATTAAATTATCATAAAATCGGTACACAATAAAAACTGAATAAAATTAAAGTATTTCAAGTAATATTGAAAAAGAAGACTATCTCATAAATATATGCAGATTTCATGCAATCTCATAGATATGATTTTCTCTTTATATGTATCTCATATGATTTCCAATATCTTATCAGATACTAAAATGTGTATAAATACATGTAAAGCTATCCAGCAAAATATAAGAAATACAATTCAATTACGTACCAATTGCCTTCTTCTTCTTCTTCTTCTTCTGATCTTATCAATGAAGTAAGGATAGTGAAAAGACAATGACATAACATCATATGGACAAACCTTATCACTTGAATGACTCACACATTACTAATAATCGAAAAGAAGAGGTTTTAGGGTTTATACTTTGTATCGACTAAAGAAGAAGTCTTATCTCTAATAAATATGAATCAAAATTTATTTTTAATAAATTTTTTTTGTTAACCCACAAGATATTTTAGGTGGGTCTAAATTGTCGATGACACCTTTTAACCATTATCACTCTTAAATTAATTCTCGTTTGTACCTTTTGGGATCTCAAAAGGCGGCTCAGCATTACCACCAATACTTAACACTGCTGCATTTACAAGCGGAATTTTGCACTTCCAACCTTGCTTAAGCAAAGATCAACCCTTTACCACTGAACTTCGATACTCGATAGTTTTTATAATTATCTTTACTCGCGATATGGTTTATACTTTGTATCGAATAAAGAGGAGGTCTAATCTCTAATAAATTTGGATCAAATTTTCTTTTTAATCATCTTTTTTTTTGTTAACCTTCGAGATATTTTAGATGGGCTTGAATTGTCGGTGACACCTTTAAGCTATTATCACTCTCAAATTAATTCCCGCTTGTGCCTTGTCGGATCTTAAAAGGCGGCTTAGCACTACCACTAAATATTTAATTCTGTTGCATTTACAAGTGGAATTGGAATTTACAACCTTACTTAAGCAAAGATCAGCCCTTTACCTCTGAAATTCGTTGCTTGGTGCTTTTTTTAATCATCTTTACTTGCAAGAATGAAGTGATTCATACATTCTTTTTTAATATTATATAAAAAGTACTCCCTCCTTTTGATTACACAAGTGTATAAAAAAAGCTCATAAATCAGGTTTAGACAATACACTGATTCTTTTAAATATAACAATTAAGCAATTTAAAATTACTAGACATTGATATAATTTTAAAATAATTTCATTAAATATTAATCAAAAATATGATTTTCACTTTAATATTTCTTAAAAATTTTAAATAAGTACCCTTATCTCTATTATTATTTTTGCATCTTATTTAGAGTGTAACGAGTATTATTTTAATAACATTATAATGTAAAATAATATTAAAAGTAACATAATAATTTTATTTAATTTTTTAAAAAATATTAAGATATAAACCACACCTTTGAAAACTAAAAGGTGTTTGATGGGTGTATGTGCACAAGTTACACAAGTAACACTCCCACTCAGGCCCATCCTTCACACCATTATCACCACTAGTGCTTGTTCTCATCATTCCCAATATTTCCATTAACTTGCAAGTCCTTTTTGACAACGAGACTTGAAACTTTAAGATATTTGATACAGTACGGATAATAAAAGTCTAAATGGTCCCCTAGTGTGTACGATGTTTTTCCATTACACGCCATACATACAAACACAAAGTGGGTGCCAACAATGAGACATTGACCTATTGGCCCATCAAGAAACATGATAAAAGCATAGAAAACCAAACCAAGCAGGCTCTCTTTTGAATACCTGCCGTACAAGAAACAAGATCAAATTACACAGTGACGTAGACTCTACATAAATTTATAAATGAGATTGAATAAAATAAAGCTAGAACAGAGTAATTGAAACAAAAGATTTGAGGTGATAAGAAACGTGATAAAAGCATAAAAAACTAAACCAAATAGGTTCTCTTTGAGTACATAGTTTGTAGTTTTAGCATACCAAATCGACAGGAAACAATGAAAAGAGTTTTATTTATTTAATTTGGTAGAGTTTAAGTTGTTGAAAATTTATGAGTGAAATTATTTTATATTAGGAAATGATATAAAGATTAAAAAATATAATTTTATAATATATTATGATAAAAGTTTTAGGTTGAGATATAATATATTCATTATATATGAGTTTATTTACACTTGGTTTAATTTCTTTTCAAATTTATTAAAAAATTATTAGTATCAAAATTGTCGAAATTTGATAAATACATATTAATGGATTTAGATCAAACCAATAACAATCAATTCAAATGATTTGTCTTAATTATCAGTTGCCTTGAATTTTTGAATTGAAATATGATACCTTTCTTCAAGAACAACAACAACATAGTGAGAGCTCCATTGAGTGTAGTGTCTAGAAATGTTCAGTAGTACGCAACCTTACTCTCACTATATAAAGAGACTATTTCCGATAGATCCACATGAAATATATATATGCATGTACATATTAAAATAAAATAAAATAATAGGATAATAATTTTTATATGTTAAAAATAGACATAAAATAATAATACTAATATTATAGATAAATACGTATAAATAAAAATATAGAAATATGTAATAAAATACGTAATACAATAAATATAGAATAAGATAAAGAATAACAATAAAGTATATAATAAGTAAATAGATACACAAAAGAAAAAGTTGAAGACTACATAGACAAATCATTACAGAAAATTAATACATTTCTTATATATATATATATGCACTTATTTGATATTTAAATCTGATTTAATTGCTTCCCAATTCATAAGTCACTCTCAAAGGTTGTCCAATAGAATGATGTCTTTTTTTATATCAAATCATCTATTCCAGTTATTCTATTTCATTCCTGTTTCATTAAATCTCATTCATGCATTTAGGTAGAGTTTATGTAAATATATGAATGAGGTTTAATAAAATATGATAAGAACGCCGTAATCGGAACAGAAAATCTGATACATTAAGTGTTACATAATCAATCATATTGGGAAAAGTTGGATATCTAAATAGCTTGCAAGTTACAGGGATTGTTCGATTGATTAAAACTAAAAAGCAGCTCCTAATAGGACATTAGATCAATTAATCAAAATCTCATACATGGACCCATGCAACCAGTAACACGTGAATCTCCTTTAAGATTTTATTTCTGTTTTAAAAATATATTTATAATTTAAATTACTTAAAACACAATTCTTAATAATAAAAATACTAAACAATGTGGTCTTTTATTATTTTACTAAATTTTTATTAAGTTATTTTAAAAAATTTATTATGTGCGTAATTATTAATTAGCGTAAAATGGTATAATGCTTTGAGCAAATTTTAATAATAATTAAAATTTTAATAAAATTTTTAAGACCATAAAATAATTTTAAGTAATTTAAAATAATAAAAAATTTAGAGTAATTAAAATTTCACCAGAAACTTATTTCCTTTACCTTTTTAAGAACATAATAATCATCTCAATAAGCAAGACGTATAATTACAAGAGTTAAATACATTATATTTAATTAAATTTTATTAAAAATAAGATAATTATTTTCATCATATTCAATTAAATTTTATTAAAAATAAGATAATATTAAAATTTATACCATAAACTACAATGCGGGGGTCAGAAGAGAGATATTAATGTACTTAGCCTTCTCTTTATAATTTTACAAAAGAACTGTTTCCATAACTCGAACTCATAATCTTTGAATTATACAGATTACAGAGTAACCTTTATAAGTTATTCTAAGGCTTACTTTCAAAATTTATAAATTTATAATAATCTAAAATATAATATCATCATTTATAAGTACATATATATTTATTATAAAAAATAAAGACCTACATTACACTCTAACATCTTTCAAAAGATCTAAGTAAATTTATACCAATCTCTATTAATATTATGTACACTTAACTTATGTAATTATAATTCAATGATTTTAACCCAATAAATATTAACTTTAATATTGATTAAATGTGTGACTTAAATCTTACAATTATTTCCTATACTAATTTTTGAACTTTATGTAAAATGTAATAACACTATTTTAATAACATCAATTGAGTTCAAGATGATTAAAAAATTAATAATATCAACTTATTTAAACATTTTATTAAACTTTAAATTTGTAGTACACTACACCCACTGCTTAGAAAGTGGGTGCTTCTTCCTCGATGGTCCAGCACACGTGAAATTACTGAGTAAAAATTGGATGTGACAATTTGCTTAACAAATTTGTACTGAACGGTTGCTTTCGTTATCTGGTACCGGAAAAGATGAGACACAGTACGCTAGTTTTGATCATGATCTGATATGTCTCAAGTGTCAGGAATCGATGTCGGTTTGGCCACTCCAATGAAAGCCTCGGTAAAAATCTTCTCAAAAGTTTTTAATAAAAATTTGAATTTAAATTCAATTCCAATTTTAAATTTATTTAGAATAAAATTTTAAATTCAATTTAAAGTTTAAATGTGTTTAGAATATTAGATTTAAATTTTGTTGGCTTTCTTCAAAATTTGTTAATGGATACAAATTTTATACAGAATATTATAGTCATAACATGACAACAGTAAATAGTTGGGTTTGCATACAAGAAATATTGATCGATTATTATGATAAAATTACCGAGATACTTGAAATTGAGTATCCTGCATTACCAATAAAGTGTAGTGTAATATTTATGTGTGACTAGTTTAATTCAATTTTTAATGTCGGCACAAAAGTGCACAGTCGATACAGTCTAGTTGAAATCAACTAGCGAAGAAGATTTAAATAATTTGAACATTTCATATTGGCAATACAAGCAATCCAGGTGTATTATGTGCCTTTTCCTAACTTATGACAAGATAAGTCAGATTGGTTAGTCATTTACAAAGTTAAGCCTATACGTGTTTTTGAATTATATGAAAAAGGCGAAAATAAGAAAATTGAAAGTAAAACTTTTCAGAAAGATGTTTATAAAATAAATGCATGTGTATATATGACGAAAATGAATCTTTGAACGATCTGATTGGTGGAGATGATAATGGAACAATCTGTTTTAATTAAACTTTAAATTCTTAAATAAATAAGAACAATTTTTTTGAATTATATTTCAAATTCTTTAATTTTATTCAATTTTTAGCCGGTTTTATAAAAATTTAACGCAAGATAAATGGACGTTGTAAAATCAAAATATAAGAAATTTATTAATAATTTTTTAAAATTAAAATGTATATTATATTAAGTCAAATTAAAGAGCATTTAATAAATTTAATTCCGACAAATACTTAAATTAGACTCGGGTCACCTACCGATAGGGTCGGACCAATTCCAAGAGAAAGCATAAGTTGGAAAAAGTAAAAGGTGTTCTGGAAGAGGACAATATAGCACGTGCAAATAAGCAGTGACAAAGAAACGTTTGACACTTGGTGGGAAAACCTTAAAAAGTGTTAGGTAATAGTGTACTGTATGTCGGCCAAGTGACTGTGTTTGGTACGTTCGCTTGACATTTAAAATGTCTTTTTGTAAGACCCTTGTCAATGACCTATTCACACTCTCAAATCTTTTCTGTTCCCATTCGATCTGACAGCTAAGCAACATATCAGATAATAATTATTTAATCAAATTATAAATTAATTACGCCAAACTTTTCATAATTTAATATTTGAAAAATTATTATTTATATAATATTTTTTTAATTATTATACATTTTCGTTTGTTATATTATATTAGATTTTTTCATTCATTCGTATCTTCAAAGCAACGTGTATTAAAATTTAAAATTTTTATATTATATTATTTTGAGTAAAAATAAATAAAAATAAGAAAATGAAAACGAAAACGAAAACTATTTAATAGTTAAATAATATTAAAAAAGTAAGTGATAATTTTTAAAATATAAACTTACGCTACTGTTATCACAGTCACACTTTACTATCAGATCATATATAGATTGTTGAACCATGCTTTAAATATAAAATTTTCAAACTTTACACGAAATGCTCTTTACATAGTTACAGACTGATCTCAAAAAATGAAATCACTATTGTATAAATTTCACGGCAATTGCCATCACAACAATTGACGAAGATGATGCCTATGAAGTGGATCACAAATAATGTCGTATAATAGTTAAACAATATTATAATATGTAAAGGATAAATTTTAAATATAATAACTAAAAAGGTAAAATTACATAATTACGGTGTATTTAACTCTTAAATTATAGATTTATTTTTTGAACATCAACGTTTCCTTTGCCTCTCAAGGGTGGTCGAGTTGGTATAGTAAAGAGTATGGGATCAAAAAGTCCTGTATTCGAATCTTCTATCTACACTCTCCCGATCGAGTTTATCATACAGAGATTGCCTAGTGTGGAGTATCCGGTTGACGTGATTTGTAAGCTATTGCGCCAATTCAGAGATTTATCTAATGCGCATCCCAAAAGATAGCAACTATGGATTCTTCCGTTTAAAAAAAGTGTAAATTTTCAAATTTTATTTTTCAACTTCTTTAGAAAAAATCTCCAATCCCAATACACCGAGCATTAATTTCCTATTATAATTCTGTTACTAAAGCGCAAATTCTACCCCCAACATGATTTTCATATGCATTTTAATTTCAAGCTCCTCTAATTATAAAGAAACTAGCTAGGGTACCTTTAACATGGAATATGCCCTAAAAAATAAAGAAACTAGATAGAGTACCTTTAACATGGAATATGCCTTAATATGAGTATATTAGAAATTGTCAATGCTAATATGGTATAACTCACGTATAGTAAATATTTTTTAAATCAAATAAATATGAATTTGAGTGTAGTGCATGATAAATTTTTACTAGTTTTGAGTTATTGATTAAAAAACTTAATTGGTTCGACTGATTTAACTATTAAAATCTTAAATTGTCCAACTCTCTAATTTGGTTGTCAACTTTAATGGTTCGATTTACTTTAATAACTCTTGTTGTTAAAAACGATTAATTTATTAATTAATTAATCAATTTTTGTAAATTAATAAAGTTCTTATAAGCTAAAATTAATAAATTAAATTTTATTTAATAAATTCTTTTTCAATTAAATTTTAAATTCTTCAAAAAGTAAGGACAATCTTTTTTAACCATATTTCATCTGTCTACATCATAATTATACACTCGATAGACTTACATGTAACATACAATCAAACACAAGGCCAAGATTTATCATGTCAGGTTATCAAGAATAACTAGATAGTAGCAGCATACCTGAATCCATCGGAGTAATCACGTATAGGATGTTGCGGTTTGTGTTGATCTTCCAATAGATATCTTTCGGTTGTCTATCTTTTCTCTTGACGGGATTAAAGAAAAGAAACTCTTAAGCCTCTCTTGGAGACCGTACCCATATATTCATATGCTTAGTATCAATTATCAATTTGCCTATCATAAATTAGAAATATAACATTGATGTGTCCACACGTATCTTAGGTCATACTTTAATTAGATGATTTGAACCTAATAACTCAAAACTTTATTATAACACTTTTATTTAGGTCATAACTAATAATAGCCCATTACATTTAATTATACATATATGTAAGTCAACCCACAAAAAAAACCAACATTAAAACATTCGATATATTTTATTTGTCAAAGGAACCCTCAACGATTTTCTCATGAATGCTGGATAAAATATTTAATAGCAAAACCTGAGCAATATACAGTTGGATCCCTTTCATTTTCTATAAAAGAAAGTATTGGACCATTCGATGTGCAGTAGATGTATCCCAAATGCATTTCACATGAGGTATCCATGTGTCTTTTCATCGATCCCTGCCTTTAATCGCGGAAAAGTTAAGGATAATATATGGGTTCGGTTTGGCCCAATTCAACTTACTTCTAGTTAACGAACAAAAATTTAAGTTTGATTGAAATCTTAGAGTCGAATACAAGATCATTTTAAGTTGTTTATCCAAACTTCAAGTTGGGCCAAAACTATTAAAAATAATTGGAATGACTTTTTGATGTATATTTTGAAACTCAACATTTATAACATAATCTAAAATAGACACTAATATTTTGAAACGTTCAAATTAAACGATAATGTATTCACAACAGACTCTAAATAAATAGAAAAGCGAACAAGATTAACCCTCCGTCAGTTAAACGTTATGTTAATATTGATGTGACATCATTTCTTATTCATTAAATAAAAAATGGCTCACAATATTATATAGTAAGTGAGACTCATTGTCTAAAATATATAAATATGAGCCTCATTGCCATGAGACAAATGAGATCCACTATTTGAAATGTATAAATAGCGGCCCCATGCCATGTGATTGTGAGATCCACTTTTGATTAATTTAAGGGGGCGTTTAGTTTAAGGGTTTGAGAACGAAGGTATAGAATAATTGTAAAAAATAATGTTTGCTTTGGGGTTTTCAATTCTAGGAGAATGAATTTATCCCATTAAATTTGAGAATCTACTAAACCCACCAAAAGGGGTGGGTATCGAGTTTTCATTCCAATCTAAATTTTTATAACGTTTATTTTTTACTCTTTTATCCTCAGCCTTTGCCTTACCATCCTCCTTATTTCCTTATCGCCTCTCAATTCCTTACAATCTCCCATCATGCCTTATCGCGTCTCATCAACAAATGAATTTTTTGTTCTGCGCCTCCACGTATATTTTTTGAAATCCCTCGTTTTAATTTGATGTTAAATGAACTGGATAGAAATATAGTTGCAATTGTATTGTTGGCATTATGCAGCTCTGTTGTCAAATGATCATATAGCTCATATAATGCTCGAAAATTGTGATAAAATTCTTTGACAAAACTGATTAATTTTTTTTACTGTAAGTTAAATATATGGGGATGACCCCAATAAACATATGAAGGGCAAATTATTTTCATTTTTATTGAGGGTAAAAATGGTATTATATTATCTTTCATTCCCATTAATGCAACAAATCAAAAAATATTATTGGTATTAATACAGAAACCCAAGTTACAAACTAAATATCATTTTTTTATTTTTCATACCTTTCCTCATCCCCTTCTACTATTATATCCATATTCATAGTCAACCCTGTACTCAAACCAAACGCTTAGTAAAAAATTAATTATGTGACAATGATGTTCACTTTCTATTTAAAAGATATAAAAACAATATGACATCAGCATTGACATGATATTTAATTGATAGAAAGTTAACTTGTCAAATTTTCCGTCAATTTTAGGTATAGTCTAACGTTTTTAAAACGTTAGGGTTTAATTCGAACGCTTCAAAATATTTGTGCTCAAATTGTATTATATTGTAAACGTTAAGGTTCAAAAATACTTTTAACCTGGTAATGTTTGGGAAAAAAGTTTAAGGACTTGTTTATCATTCCTAGTAAATGTTTAGATTTTATTAAAATGGTCTTATTCTACCAGACAGAGTTACAAGGACGGGTTTGAAAATTTAGCATGCCAGTCTAACCATGTGATATTTAATATTTCGATATGATTATAACGTGTCATAACTCATAAGCCACAAGTTAAATATAATATCTCAAGTCACAAGCAAAATAATGAACGTAACTAAGATTAGTGCAATTTAACTATAGAAAATTGAATATATCATGCCCCTAAGAGTGGTCGAGGTGGTGGAATGGGAGACATGAGACTAAAATATTATGTGTTCGAATTTTCTTACTTACACTTTTTCGATCGAGTCCGTCGTACAGGGCTTGCCTAATACAGAGTACCCGATTGGTATGATTTGTAGACTATTGCGTCAATCCAGAGATTTATCTAGTACGCATTTAAAGGATAGCAGTTACGAGTTCTTTCGTTTAATTTTTTTTTTTGAATATATCATGTACTTAAGAGTTGATCGGTTTCATTCTAGTTATAATACAACATTAGATTATAAAATTTAGTATGCTAACATGATATTAATGTTATCTAATAATTTTTTAGTTAACCGTTTCATGTATATAATATACAGATGAAATCTTACTAAATAAAAAAGTTAACACGAGTGGAAATTGAGATCATTCTCTTTTCATGTTATCTAAAACAATAATAATGAAGAAAAAAGAGGAAGATATATTATTTTCACGACCTTTTTTCTTTAGATATTATATCAGTTACTTCGATAATTTTTGCTTTTAAAGAGTAACAGAATTCCAATTCAAATTAACTTAAAGTTAATTTATTAAATTTTATTAAATTAGATTTAAATTCAAATTCAAATTTCATCGTTCTTGTATGATCAAATTCGAATATTCAAGTTCGATTAAGTTCAAATATAAATTTAATTAATTTTTATGGATCTAATCAATAAGAAATTAACTAATCAATTAAAACCAACGACTCAAATTATATTTAGTTGAATTCGTATATGAATTTAGGTCTGCAATTCTCTCCGGGTCATGATCGGGTCTTAGGAACGCTGACCCAACCCAAGATGACATTTGTTTTATGGTGTGCAATACATTTGCATACATTTGGGCGTTGGTCTTTAATCCTTTTAAAGATAAGATCTGTTCATATCAAATCATCAAGAATCAAATAAAAGAGGAAGCATACCTGAATCTATTGTGAAACTCATGTTGGAGTCTTGCGGTTTGTCTTCTAAATTAGAATGTCGTCTTTTTTCAAAGTTTTTCTTAACTCTCTGTTTTCTTTCTGATAATGAAATGTCATAAAAGAATTATGCGTACGTTTAATTTAGGGACTATAATCACTTTTATTACGGTAAAATCTTAATTTAATTTATAGTTTGACACATTATAAAACTAGAAATTATAAACTCGATCTCTACACATATAAAGCTCATACTTAAAATAAATATATAAAGCTCAAAATATGATAATTATATTAGACGACTTTAATTAATTGAGCTCAATTTTATATGATAGCTTTTATACGCAATTATATACATATAAGTCCAGATGTTTGATTAAATAATCCTTACGTTGCCCAGCATTAAGATGAGCATTAAGATGACATTGCTTCGACTTTCCAAGATGACATAATATTTTTAATGCTCCGACTTCCCAAGATGACATAATACTGTTTTTGGCATATAGTAAAAAGCATGCTCAACGTGTAATCGTGTATGGTAATTTTCGCAGGCACACAAGAAGAACGAATAAACTTAAAAAAAAAAACACAAGAACTAAACATTTTTCTACATACAAATCAAACCCTCAAAAGACACGTGGAGAAGATAACCATCTTTGAATCAAGAAAAATTATATATCTCAAAACATACCAGTCAAAAGCCAAGCTTTTTCATGCTAAGTTACAAGTGCAAGCCAATAAAGCAATCACATGCTTATTGGCAAGATGGTCCCAACCCAATTTGCCTAAAAAATGGTCCTAAATCGACTAATCTTCTAGTTTCACTTTCAATTGAAACAAAGACACGACAACGTGCTTTACATGTCAAAGAATCTGTCATTTTTTGAAAATAGCTAAGTATAAGGATTAATTTACACGTACTAAACTCAGGAATTAGAGCTTGTTTTAAATCTTGTTATTGTGACGATGTTAGAGAGCAAATCAAGTGGATAGCGGCGCTGATTTGACTCGATCCAATTGCCTATATATACGTCTTGGTGCTTCCAACCTCTTCACAAAACACCATAGCCACACAACAAGCTTTTGAATATCTATCTCTGACCATTCATCTCTCTCTATATATTCCCATAACTTTCACGTTCTTTATTCTATTTAAGTACTTACTCTTGGAATTACCAAGTAAAGTGGTCGTCAGCTTCACACCCACCACCTGGTACGCAACAAAAACACGAAACACTTCTCGACTCTAAGATGAACTGTATGCAAAGTTGGCCTGAACCGGTGGTCAGAGTCCAGTCTTTGTCAGAGAGTGGTATAAAAACAATCCCAGAACGGTTCGTGAAGCCACAATCTCACAGGCCTGTAGGGAAGATCATTACAGGCCCTGAAACAGAGGTGAACATTCCTGTTATAGACTTCCAGGACGTGTTCTCTGATGACCAAAGCCTACGAAGAGACGCTATGAACAGGATCTCGAGTGCTTGTCGTGAATGGGGTTTCTTCCAGGTGGTAAACCATGGAGTGGACCATGAACTCATGCAGAATACAAGAGAGGTTTGGCGTGAGTTCTTCAACTTGCCCGTCGAA
The DNA here is from genome assembly GCA_027576715.1 of Erythroxylum flavicans. Lineage (NCBI taxonomy): Eukaryota > Viridiplantae > Streptophyta > Magnoliopsida > Malpighiales > Erythroxylaceae > Erythroxylum > Erythroxylum flavicans. Next base: position 594,129 of record JANZXP010000005.1, on the reverse strand, counting down.
GTTAAAGAAGTGTATGCGAACTCTCCTTTCACGTATGAGGGTTATGGTAGTCGTTTGGGAGTAGAGAAAGGTGCTTGCTTGGATTGGAGTGACTATTTCTTCCTTCATTACATGCCCAATTCACTCAGGGACAAGACCAAATGGCCTGAAACTCCAGATTCTTGCAGGTATGGCATTTTGGACATAGCTTTTTGATCATAACTACATGGCAAAACTTTAGTAATTATTAAATTTTAAAATATTATCAGTACCTATTTTGAAGATTTAGTAGCATAATTTAATATATCTTATTACCATAATTAAGATTATTAAACGATTAAATTTGGTTTTATCAAAGATCTGGTAACTTCTTTAGAATTTTCAATGGTAAATTATTCACAACCTCTCGTGACTTGTTCAACTCTGGAAAATTGATATGCCAACTTTTTGAACATTCAAGTTGGTGCCAACATGTCTGTGATTTTTGTGGGTTGCTTGCTTGTCTCTTCGTACTTTGACTGATTACTTTTCAGGACTTCACTCTTATGGTTGGTTTATGTACTTGTCGGCCCTTACAACTTTTTTTTTTTAATAAAATTGCATGCATGCACATCAAGCCATTGGAAAATAAAGAAATAGTTAACATAATATACTTGACTAGAATTTTTAACTAGGATGGTTAATTATAAGTACATGGTACACTTGAATTGCAGGAAATTGGTAGAAGAATATGGAAGGCAAGTTGTTGAGCTTGGAGGTAAGCTAATGAAGGTACTCTCTACGAACCTTGGACTTGAAGAGGACTACCTTGTAAAAGCTTTTGGAGGACAAGAAAATGTTGGTGCATGCTTGAGGGTTAATTTCTATCCAAAATGTCCTCAACCAGACCTGACGTTAGGTCTCTCATCGCACTCTGATCCTGGAGGAATGACCATTCTCCTCCCTGATGAAAATGTGGCAGGTTTACAAGTTCTTAGAGGTGGAAGTTGGATCACAGTTAACCCTGTCCCTAATGCCTTTATTGTTAACATCGGGGACCAAATTCAGGTTACTTCTTTTATCTTTTCTATTAAATACTAGACCGATTAGTTTGTTCAATAACTTTCAGATTATCAGAAATTATATTTTTTAATTTTTTATGGCAATAATGACTACTAATATCTATCAAATAATGACAATATCTATTATTAACATTACATTATATATTTCTTCAGGTCTTGAGCAATGCTATCTACAAAAGTGTAGAGCATAGGGTGATTGTAAATGCTGCTAAGGATAGGGTGTCCCTTGCCTTTTTCTATAACCCTAAAGGTGATAAGATTATCGAACCTTGTAAGGACCTTGTTGCTGAGGAGAGACCAGCTCTTTATACACCAATGACATTCAACGAGTACAGGCTTTATATCAGGACAAAAGGTCCTTGTGGGAAGCAACAAGTTGAATCTTTAAAATCCTCGAGATGAGTCCTGTTTGGTGATGGAAGTTAAGCTATTGTAGAGTAGCTAGATCGAAATTATTGCACGAAACAAAGAGAGTTAATGAGAGTGAAAAGATAGAAGCACATGATGTTGAATCAAATCTCCACTTGCCTTTTTGTTTTGAAAGGAATTGCCTACCTCTAAATTGGATGCAATGTCAAATCATGTAATGGAGCTATTCTTTTTCTTTTTCTTATTTTTTTACGTAGCCAATTGTGACAATGCTTGTGCCAATTCAAGAAAGTAAATGAATCATTTGAATCAAGGTAGGCCTTTTCTGTATTATAAACGATGGTTGGTCCTATTCTCTTTGGTTATTAAATTTTTAAAAAATTGTAATGAAATTAGATGAGATAAAAGACTTTTTTTTCAGTTATTTTAAAAATATTTTTAATTATTATATTACTTAAAAAACATTTTATAATTTTATTAAATTTTTATCTAATTATTTTAACCAAAAACTTATCTTTCTCTCCCTTGCGCTTTTGGAATCTCTTTTTTGCAAGAACTTGGAAAGTTTCAACCGTGCTGGATTGATGATCTTTGCATGTATGGTCATTTTTGAGCAAGTTCCTCGTAACTTTGAATCATTGTGCCTGTTTTTGTATTTTGTCACATGGGCGTTTACTACATTCACGTTTCTTTATGTACTGATTACTTTATACAGAAAATTAAAAAAATATAGCTATCAATTCACTTTAGTAAAAAATGGCTACTCGGTTCTAACTGATAGTGATTGCATTTACGGTGGCCTCTTTTGTTGGTATGCAAAAGTTGTAAGGAGTCTAGAGGCTAGTGTTAGTACGCCAAGTATGACTTCGGCACATCTTGTTATTCTAAGTAATTGCCTTGTTCAATACGTAACATAGTTTATAGAAACTAAGAGCACACACGCCTAAGTGAAGCTTAAATAAGTGTTTGAATTAGGAAACAACTTCTTTCTAAAATATAAAAAGAAGACTGCATATAATTGATGACCCTTTTCAACCCTCGCAAAATAGAGAACTTTGTGCGCTTAACAATTTAATAATACTATAGTATGGTAAAAGTCATAATTAAGTAATATGAAAATTATAATAGAAAATATAAAACTATAGGGAATCTCTATTTAAACCCTTTTTTTACAATAAAAAATTTTAGTCACTTTTTTTAAATATATACATTGAGTAATTTTTAAAAAGATATAATAGTTCAAAAGTGCAATAAGTGAGTCACTTAAACAATTTGACTTGAAAATGTTATGGGACATTGGCTAGATAGGTAGGCATTGGGGATAGTGACAATGTCAAATTTAAGTAGCTAATGTATACATATTATTTCTGTTCTTACCTTTGAATAAAACAAAGTTTAGTATTAGCTTCAATCCATTTTGGTGGATATTCTCTTTTAGCTACAAGGTATTATTTTCAGTGGCGTAGGTGACCAAAACATCTTTTTTTATTAGATAAATTGAGTTTTCATTCGTTTGATATATCCACAATTTTATAAAGTTAAAAATTAAAAATAATGACATATAATAATAAACATAAAGCTACTCATAGAGATGTAATAGGTCACGTCTAGTCCAGCCTGACCTTTTTTTTGTAGTTTGAATTTAGTTTGCTCGAGATTAAGATATTTTTATTTTGTTAAATTGATTTGGGTTAAATAGATTGAGTCTCAAACTCGGGTCGAACAAATTCAAATTTGATTCGTTAAATTTAGAATAAGTTATATCCGATTATCATCTCAACCGTTAAATACAAGTAATTTGTACTCTCCGATAACTTGGAATTCATATTTTCAAAAATCAAAACTCTACTTTATAAAACATTAAGCATCACTTTGGAGATTTAAACTTATTTTTTATCGTATTGCTTTCAAATGTTAATGACAATTTTATATGTTTCTAAGACATTGAAGATAATAAAGTATCCATCCAAGTGATGATTAAATCAATTTAACGTAGAATCTTTATTGATTATATCAGAAATTAACTATATTCGCATAAAACTAAGACAAGTAATTTATATAAATTCTCATAACCGAAGAAATATAAATTTAAAAAGTTATAAATTGCAAACATAGTTTCATAAAAGGTATAAAATATATGATACAAACGAATTAAACATGTTCAAACTATTACAATTTGATAATTTAAATAATTTGTAAGGTAGTGAATCATAGTTGGACTTGGAATTAAGAGTTCCAATGTTTAGGTAGAACCACTCTCTTGATTTAATTTGTATAGTCAATGGGAAATCAATTCCAACGAAGAAAACAAGGAAAACGAGGCGTTCATGGCCATGGCCGACGACACCGACTACCTGGGGAATTCTCCATATGACCATTGAAAATGGAGAAACGCCCCGTGATTAGACATTTTTATTCATTATTTATAAATTATGTATATTTTAAATTTAATAGAAGATTTATTTTTTATACGCAACTCTCATAAATTTAACCTAAGTTTTTTCCTGTATTATTGTTATTATTATTGTTGCTCTTATTATTGTTGTTTAGTTTACTACTTTTGTCGTATTCTGTTTATTAAGTATTTATTTATTTATTTTATTGTATTATTATTATTATTATTATTATTATTATTTATTTTTCTTCTTTTATTTTATTTGTTTTGTCATAGTCATTCTAAAATAATCTCTCTATTAATTAAGAGTAAAGATGCATATTATTAGACTCTTTAGACTTCACATTTTAGTGAGATTTTTACAAAATTATTGTTGTTATTGCTGTACTAATTTTGTAAACTAAAATTTATCAAAAATTTTGACGTTATTTCTCATAACATTTTGTACACTGAAAAAATAATTAAAATACATTTAAATTAACTTAAAATTTATTAAGACTTTAAAGAAGATATATATATTTAATTTGATAGGACCTTTAGTTTGGTGTGCTAATTTGTCTTAAATATCACGTTGGATTTGTCGGAATGTTTGATACAAGGGCAATAATTGATGATTAGGGTTGATAATGGGCCATTTGTTAGGTGTAAATAATGGAGTTCAAATTTAACTCTATTCGAACTTTAAAATTTTAGTTCTATTTTTATATTTTATTTAATTTGTACTTAAATTGTATATAAAATATTTTAAATTAATCTTAAATAAAAAATTTATAATCAAGTCTATTTGAAACTAAAATTTTCTTAAATTTAACTAATTTCGATATAAATATGAACACTACAAGAAAATCATAATATATCGACAGAAAATTATCGACGGAATAAATACGGTTGCTAATTAGAGATGAAAAATCAACATCTGTCGGTAACACTGTCGTGAAAAATTCTATTTTGCGATGGACAAAATTTTCGTCGGTAAAGGTGAAGGGAAAATATCCTGACAAATTTTTCGATAGAATATAGCGACGAAAAAGTCATACCTATCGGTAAATTAAGCGGGAACGCTTGCCACAATAAACTAGCATCGGGGATTTACCAACGGATTTATTTTCCGTAGGTGAATTTCCGACTGCATAACCGTTTCGTCGATAAATTTACGCAGAAATGCTTGATTCAATAGTCAAGCGTCAGGGTTTACTGACAGTCATGTATTCTGTTAGTGATTTCCCGACAGTTTGGCCACTCTATTGTTAGCTTCAGCTTAATCATTTTAAATAAATCGAAAACGACGTCGTTTGGGTTAAACTCATCCCAAATCTTTCCCCCTCATTTTCTGCTCTGTGTTTTCGCCATCTTTTCTCCTCACCATCGCTCATCGTTGTCACTCGTCCTTTTCTCCTCACTGTCGCTCACCCATCGCGTGTCATCGTCGTCTTCTCCCTTTAATCATCGGTTGAGGTAATATTTCATTATTTGATTGTTTTTTACGATGTTGTTGAGTTTTGTTTATTACTGTGTTTTGTGTACTACTTTGATTATCACTGTTTTCTTTTATGTATTTTGGTTATCTTCTTTGGCCGTCGGACACTCTAGCTCCGTCATCTTCTTCCTTCACATGCTTCAATGACTTCTTCGGCGTGTCAGTTGAGGTA
>JANZXP010000005.1:575082-588576 GCA_027576715.1 Erythroxylum flavicans | reverse complement strand
AAACTTCCTTTTATGAATTTATAGTAATCAAAACATCATCTAAATATATTAAAGAGTAGTAAGTTGAGAGTCTTGATTTTTAACAAATAAGCATGGGTCATAATTAAATGAGTAAAGTCAAAAGTTTTGAAGCGACAAATAAACTTATTGTTCCATATGCAAAATTAAAAAACATATCCAGTCTGCAACTATTGATATCTAATTGATCTAAAGGCTGGACTTTATGATTAGCTAGAGCAACGAATAATTTGACTATGATAACTTTAACTTGAGAAAAACTATTACATAATGAACACCATGAATTTGATTGTACCCTTTGGTAACTAACCTAGCTTTGAATCTATCTATAGTTTTATTTTCAACAAGGAATAACGTTAACTTCGAAGTTATTTTCAATAGGGTTGACTTTCATTGATACACTCTTCGATATATCATATATTCACCTAGATATTGCATATATTATAAAGAGACAATTTGTAAAATTTCCTTATACAGATCATATAGATTTTGTAATTTGGATTCTTTGATATTTGAACTCGTCTCTTAAAAAATGACTACTTTTTTTATAATAATCATTTGAATATTGATGGCTATATAGAAGCAGATTAGGAAACAATATTTTAATATCAAATCTATTTTAAAATTTTTTGCATTTATAAAAGAGAATCTAGTTACATGAAGAAGAAAAAAATAGAAGATAGTAGCATTATCTGGAAGTAAAGCTATGTTTTGAGGAATGAGAGAAGATCTTTTCAAACTTCTTTGAATTAAAAGTTTATTGATTAAAATTAGGTTTGCTCTTAAATCTGAGATGAATTTATATTACGACAATAAAACAATCATTAAAATTACTCTTAATCTAGTCTACTATGATTGTACTAAACAAAATGAGATGGATCAACACTTTATTAAGAAAAACTTGGTTCTCATTTTTTAAATCTCAAAGACAATCTAGCGAAGATAGTCACAAAGTTTTTTGCTAGGATCTTTTACATATTACTAAATAAGCATCACATTCAAGATATATATGCATCTATTTAAGTAGGAGTGTTAGTGTGAAATGTGATAAAAGTCATAATGGGAAATTATATGAGCATAGGGGCAAGATTTCAAGAAAAAAAATGCCTTTTTTCAAAGGTCAACTAATTTTATGACTTAAAAATTTTATATAGTACATACTATTCAATAATATAGAAAATTAACTCATCTAGGACATTTTTTGGTAGCAAACCTAACATTATAAGAGTCGATCAGTCAAAAGAAGCAAAATAAGAACACCAAATTACCTTTAAGAGTCGTTGAATGGAATAAAATATATATTTATATAAATATAGATGTACTTCTACTTTTACTTTTACTTTTACTATGTACTCTTTCCAAATTGAGCAAGAAAAATGTTCAACTTTCTCTAGTAAAACTGTTGTTAGTCTTTTAATAACAATATATAAGATGAAATTCCTAATTAGGATCCTTAATATCTAATGATTCCAATATATGATTATATAAGAATTAAGACATTTACTAGTTTTGGAGTAAAATTATGTTGGGATTGCAATAATCTATACATAGGTATAAACAACATAATATTGATCTAATAAGTTCATCAATCATTATATATATATGTGTGTGTATATGCACATAACATAGTGCTTATGATGGAGAATAACTAGCAACACTTTATAGCCTTACATATAGCTGTAAACTAAAAAGAATTTAAGGGCCATGATCATGTCAATTCCAAAGTTCAAAAAGATACACTAGTTAATGTTGGGTGATCACTTCATGTATATGTTCCTGGTTTATATAACTTTTAATCAAGACGTTGCTCTCGGTTATATTTTCCAGTAGGGTCATAATTATTAAATGAATTTTCTCCTACTATTTAGTACTTGATCTAATTTTAGTTTGCTACTTTAAGGTTGTTTTTGCTTCCAAACATTAAAGTATAATGATTTGATTTGTTATGGCAATATCAAAGAGGAAATATTTAGCATGTTGAAAACTCTATAATAACATCAAGCACCTTTTGCGTTTCTATAGTTCTTAGGAAACTAAAGCAAACCATTCAGGTATAACTATCATATGTTTTCTTGTATTATTATAAGATAGACATTAGTTGTAAATATTTTTTGGTTCCATATTGTGGACTTCTCTTATTATCTGCTCATATATATGGTTGCTTGGTTACCTAGAGGTGTAACGGGTAACGGGTAAGGTTAACTTTGCTAAGTCAGTGCATTATATAGGAAATTAAGAACGTTTTGCCAATTCAAAGAGGGACACAAATTTAGCTATATTAAACAACTTTTCTAGTTAGGTTCTTTTTTGTTCTTTGTTTTGAGCCATGAAACAAACTCTCATTTTAGCCTTTTATTCCCCTTCATTTCTCTTATTTATAAATCTTGTAAGCTTTTTTAGTGGTTTTGAGGAACTTTCATATAGGATATTGGTTGAGTTGTCTTGCATATGGTATTATAGATTGAGGACTATGGTTTTGTTTATGTATCAATATAGGAGGGGTTTGAATGTTAAACAGATATACTATGATATTACTGCAGTTTTAGAAGTTCATATGGTCGATTAGTAACTTCATATAGGAAGCATTTTAACATTTTTATGGTTGCTAAATTGCCATTTTACATATACTTAATATTGCGTGTTGCATCACTCACTTATGCTAATATGAGAATATATAATATGATTATGAGTTAATTTGTTAAATTTTTAGGTTTTTAAATCATGATGAGATGATCGAAGTCCATAAACAACTATAAGAAAATACTTAACTAAAGTTACAATATGAAGATTATTTATTTCAAAGCTTTTGATTCTATCAATTGGAACTTCATTCTAACTGTTAGGATTTCCAATCTAGCTCACTTTAGGATTTCCTATCTAATTTTTTTAATAAAATGTGAGAAATTGAAGACGTACAACATATCATTTAAGGATGATCTTTTGTTTTCATGTATAGTTAACCATAAAATGCCTTTTTGTGTGCTAGATCCAATGGCATAGTCACTGATGAGTTTTTATGTTCTTTTTTAATAGTCTAACAATTTATGTTTGGGTTATATTTGAATCATTAACGAGTAGATGTCTAATTACATAAGAATTTATTGTATGTGGAATGATTTTGAGATCTTATGAATGATTTGAAGCATAATAAACACCTAGGATGGTATATAGGCTAGAAACTCGTAATGCAGTTCCCGTGAGGCTTATCGGTGAAACAATGCCACGTACCATAGTTTTGAAATCAATTGTAGGTGATTAATTCGATCACTTAATACTTCAACTTCGATGTAATTAATACAAACTTAGTATTAACACAAGAAATTAATATGTTTTATAGACAAGACAAATCTTTCCATAATAAACCCCTAGGACATTATATAGGTTGGAAACTCGTGATGCAACTCCTGTGAGGCTTATCGATGAAAAATTTCACAAGCCTAGCAGTCACAACGAGAACTTGTTTTCTTGATTCACAGGTATAAACAATGTCACATACCATAGTTTTGAAATCAATTGTAGGTGATTAATTCAATTGGTTAATACTTACGGGATGTTGTGTAAAGCTTAGATGTTCTGTAAACTTTGGGAAACATGAAGGACATTAACTATGGAATCACCGTTTGAAATTAATTGTTTTGCAGAAATGAGTAATATTGATAGATCTTGGATGTATAGACGATTAACACCTGATGGTTTCAATAATCCCAAGTTTGTTGAGGGAGTTGAAGCTTTTATTCATTATACATATTCTCAACCTGCATACATGGATAGCCCAAAGATCAGATTTCTATATAAAAAATGTTAACACATTCGTTTCCTTCTTATTGATGAAGTAAATAGGCATTTGTTAAGAAAAGGGTTTGTCCCAAATTATTTTGAGTGGACACGACATGGAGAACCATTGATTTGTAGCATCTCAAGGGGTAATGAAGTACAATCGTCAGTGAACTTAAATGAGTTTGAAGGGGAGATTGGATTTAGAACAAATAATATGGATGTAAATGAAAATTCTTACATGCAAATGATTTATGATACAGCAGGTTATACCTTTCAGGAAAATATAGAAAATCTTGAAGAAGAACCAAACCCACATGCAAAACAATTTTCTGACTTACTACACTTAGCTGACCAATAATTATGGCTAAATTGTGAGACAATAATTCAATTGTCTTCAATTGCTCGAATATTAAACATAAAGTTTGAGAGGCATATTTTTTATCGTAATTTTGATAAAATTCTTGGATGGTATAATGAATCATTTCCTCCTGATCATACAATGGTTGATAGTTTTTATAATATGAAGAAACTTGTTAGGGCTCTTGGTTTACCTGTTGAAAAGATTGATTGTTGCAAATTGTGATGTATGTTGTATTGGGAGATGATGTAGAATTACAATAGTGCAAATTTTGTGGTCAATCTAGGTTCAAGCCTAGAAAGCGTTCTATGAAACATAAATTAGTACCCTGGAAGTGGATGTATTGTTTCCCACTAACTTTGAGACTTCAATAGGGGTAAATATCATAAAAATAGAGAAAACTTTACCAAAATTTTTATAAATTCTAGTTCACTTATAACATTTTATTCTTCTATAGGAAAAATCTATGGGTATGAGGCCTACACAATGTCAGCTCTTTTTACACACTCACACTAAGAAACATGAAGGTATGATATTCTTCAACGCCTGATATAGAGAACTAAATGTATGTGAAACTTATGGTTTAATACTAATGTTTAATAATAATCACTTACTAATATAAACATTGCCTTCTGATAGGACCAAATACAAAAAAGCATGCAACGATAGTCTCAGTAGTCTGAAGATGTTTATAAGACTCAAACCTATATTCATGCAGTGGATGGTAGAGATTGTTGTGGAAGGATATTCGGCTTAGGTTTATTTGCAAACACATGTCATTTGCAATCCTCTACATCCAGTACAGCAGCATCTAGTAGGCGGTCCACAACTAATGAAGTTCATGAGCTGCGGAGCACAGTGCAAACATTGACAACTCAGTTGCAACAGTCGATGGAGTACATAGTTCAGCTCCGTAATGAGATAGATGAGTTGAAGGGGAGGGGTAGCACCTCATCGCAGCAATTAGAGCATCCGCAGTCACCAAATCAACAGTGTACTTGTAGTTATTTCATTTGAATTACAAATACTTATTATATACAATTTAATATTTTTATTATCAATTAAGATAATTTTAACTTTATATCATTAATCGACTTTCTGTTTAAACAAATTAATTGTATAAACAAATCAAAATATTATGCACAAATAATTCATAACTATTTAAATTATTCATCAATCATAAGATCATCAAATAAAATTTAATGGTGGGATTTATTAAAATTTTTTTAATTTACTGACGAAAAAACAAAATGCGTCGGTAAAATTAATTCTATTTACCGATAGAAAATAACAAACTGTCAGTAATATTTACATAAAGTAGTAGACGAAATAATCAATTCTGTCGCTAACTTTATCGACAGGATTTACTTCAGAATAACCATTGGTAAACTTACCGATAGAATAAACTTACCGACAAAATAACAATACCGTTTGTAAATCTATCGACGGACAAATTTTGACCGTCGGAAATTTATTGACGGTCGACCGCATAAACAATCGTCGATATATTCACCAACGGTTACGTAAATTGTCCATCGATACATTTACTGACGGATATTCTGTTATTTGTCGGAAATTATTACCTACAGTCATTTTTACGATATCATGATCCGTCGATAAATTTCGTCACTAACTAGCTTGCCGACGGAATGTCTAGATTTTCCGTCGGTAATATTCGTTGTTAAACGACATTTTTCTTGTGGTGGAACTTATTTATTATTCTTAAATAACAATAACATTTAGTATGAATCTCGCTGAGATGCAATGTAAATCACTATTGGCAAACAAATCTCACACTATAATTACGCCACTCATGATGATCCTAAGCTATCTCTTTCCATGTTCCTTGAGCTCGAGATTCCTATGAATGTTCATGTTCAATCGGCGTAGTGCATTACCTAGACGATGGGTTAGTTTATTCTGTTGTCTGAACTCTACTTATTGTCGGTTTTTGCTTGAATGTTATGTGGTGGGGTATACGTATTTGATCAAATAAACTTCTAAAATTTCGTTAGCTGATATAATTATGTACAAAACGGCAAGAGATAGGAAGTATTATGTGTATTACTGTACCTCTTTAGAATTATCGCTTACATATTAATGAAATTTTTATTAAATTGTTATTGTCGATAGAAAATATCAACTTTAATTCGGCAGCATAAGTAATTAAAATATTCCATATTCATGCTTATTGAAATGAAGATGTAATATTCTTCGTCAAAATTTAACATTAGCCTGTTTTCTATAAACCCTTTTCTCAAAATAAAGAGTTGAGTTATTTACTATCATAAATATTAATAATTTTATGTATTTTTTGTTTAGCATCTAAAATTTGTCTTACAATATTGTTTTTAGAATATATTGAATAAATTTTAAAAACAAATAATAGCATGTCAATCATATTCTCAATCACTGCACAAATTTGGGATTAGATCTTCCATTCCGGTTATGGTATTATTATCATATTCCATTAAATCTCATCCACCTATTTATGTAGACCCCACATAAATTTATAGATAAGATTTAATAGAACAAAGTTATAACAGAATAATTAGAACAGAGAATTTAATGTGCACAAATTCACCAGGTTGAAGTTAAAATATTTTCAACATTATAAGAAGCCCAACTAACTGAAGTTCATCCTTAAAATTATCATTCTCCCGTATGTAACAATAAGTTTACATGTATTTAGTAATGGTTAAAAAACTCAACTGGTTTGACCTTAAATTGTTTAATTTTTTGGTTTAGTTTTTAACTTTTCGATTCGATTTACTTCAATAATTTTTGTTGTTAAAAATTGATTAATTTATTAATTAATCAGTTAATTTTTATAAGTTATTAAATTCTTATAAACTAAAATAAATTAATTAATTTTTATTTAATACTTTTTAATTAAAATTCAAATTTTTTGATAAGTAAAGATAATCTCTTTCAATCATATTTCAAAATTTTAAAATTTATTTATTCTGTAACATGTTTTATGATAATCTAATACCAATTTAACGTTTTAAACCTTGAACTTTTTTTCTTACACGTTTAGCTTCAGTCCGGTTTTCAAACATTGATATTTAGCACTATTTCTTTATATATATGCATTTTTTTTCTAAGAAATTTTCCCCCCCAAATATCTATGGGTTTATGACTCAATTAATTAACAGAGTAAACTCACATTTGATGGAAAAATACGCATTAGGTAAGTTACAAGGCTGAGAAACATTGCTTTCTCAGCACCGAAACCCCATGGCTATCTTAGGAAGCCATATAGCAGGATCTGAAAAATAGAAAAAAGAAACAAGTTACAAATTAAAGAACAAGTTACATTATATCACACATCATATAATCACAAGCAAGAACTGATATTACATTTTTATTATTAGCAGTAAGTAGTTGATGTTTTAGTTGTCTTCAAGATCTTCCAACTCCTGACTTGGAATGATCGTAAGACCACCAAAATTATCTCCAACAATATCTCTTTTCTAAACTGTTTTATTGCACACAATATCAACAGAGAGGCTGCTAGATTCTCAGAAGAAGTTGGGCACTAGAGGGGACGAACAGGTCATCAGGTTCCACTGGAAGTTGAGATCGTTGGTGGGGTATGCGAACTTTGATTCTCTTTGGAAAACCATGGTTTGATTTGGGTTGAACGAGTCCAGTTTGTATTGTGGGATGATCTCGTTTTCCATTCTAAGCCTCTTGAGAGCTTGGAAACTTTCCTGAGACTCTATTTCAGTTCTGTCACCTTCTGAATCGGACTCCATATCTTTTGCATTAGATTCTGACTCTCCACAGAGAGAAGGCAGTGAAAGAGGAGAGAAAGGCTTGTTTGACTTGGAAATTGTCGTTCGGTTCCTACGTTCCTCAACAATCCTCTCCAGGAATCTCCTTTGTGCTTCAATCTTAAGTTTCAAGTTCTTCTGAACCTGGAAAACAAGTTCCAGGAACTATATGAGCCAAAGTTCTCTTCAGTCTATTTTATCAAGTATATAAAACAGGTAAAAGATATATAATTAGCATGAAAAAAAATATATATTTATCAAAATTTTATTTTTATTTTATTTTTAATTTTCGTAAAAAATTCATTCTCATAAACTTTATTTAAAAAATAACAATAAAATATATACACAATAATCATTATACTTATTCTAATTAAATACTGCAAATTCAATGGTGAGTCTTAGAAAAACTGATAATGTTTTTCTTTTAAGGTTTACCCTCCTTTTTAAGATGACCATTCAACCCAACTTTTAAATATGAATAAAATAATTAAATATGACACAAATTAATAATTTATTATAATTATTTCATATCAAGTTTAAAAGTTTAGTTGAGTAATTTTATTAATAGTCCTTAATTAGTTCATTTTTATATTCATACTGTGTATTTAATCATTATTTTTAACCAAAATTTAAGAAAAAAATTTGCTGAAAAATTAAAAATTAAAAATATAATTTTAATTTTAATTTTAAAATTTAAGTTTTTAAAAAAATTTATAAATTTTAAGAGATTTATATCTTTTACACTATATAAAACGAACAAATAAATTATTTTGTGATATATAATTAAACCATTATGGTAATTTGTTGTAATTTCTTGCATTACTCCCAATTATATCCACATCTTCCATAATTACGATAGTACATATACCTCAAACTGATCGCTGAGTCGTCTATGTACTTCCATTTGCATTTGCAAAGCTTCATTAAGTTGAGCAGCTCTGTAAGAATTTTCGATCGGGAGTCTTAACTTTGGATTATAATCAAACGTGTAGAAGACTACAAGTCCACAGGATTGCAAGAACTTACGATGTTGCACTGAAGTTTGGTAATAATTCTGAAATACTTCTCCTTTCAAACCTGCTTCCTGCAGAAATTTGTATGATAAAGTTAGATCATATTAGAGAAATTGAAGTATCAAATATCATTAGAAAAATAATAAACGGGTACTTAGTTTAGACTTACTGTTTGCTGTTTCTGGTATAAATTTAGATATCCTGTACTTCTGTTAAGGATATCCAAAAATAACAAAAAGAATCAGGATCAGAAAAAAAAAACAAAGGGTTGAAGAAGATAAAGTATAAACACTGAATTCTTCTATGATTTAAGTTTTTTTAATTTTAATTTTAATTTTAATTTTAATTTTTAAAATTTTTAACTTTTTGTGATTTTTAGTTTCTTTTAAATTTTGATTAAAAAATATTAATATAACATAGCGAATAATCAAATACAACAATAATGACTAGTAAAAATTCTGCTAAACGTGAGATCTGGGGAGATTCAGTATACACAACCTTATCCCTAATTAGTAAAAAGACTGTTTGTAATTGATTCACAAGAAAGAAAAAGGTAGTATCAATAATAATACTAATTATAATTATTATTAAAAATAAAAATATGATAACTATATTAATAAGTAGGAAAATAATAATAGGAATACTAATAATATTAATAATATATAATATGAAAGAAAATCATAATAATAATTATTATGACAAATATTAAAAATTAGTTATAATAATAATATTAATATTATTAGTAGTAATAGTAGTAGTAGTACTAATAATAATAATAATAAATAAATAAATAAATAGGAGAATGATTAGTACTTGTTTAAAAGATTAAGCTAAATCTAAGAGAAAAATACTAACAGACTTATAAAAACGACATGTATCTCTTTAAGACAAATAATCAAATGTTAACGTAATAATCTAAGTCATTCTTAAATTCAACAAAAATTAATTAAACTCGAATCAATATAAGACAACTAATATATCGTACATCAAGATAAAGAACTTATAATAGTAGGGATGATAATTTTTGACCCATGGGCTTAAATTCAGTTGTTTTTAATAATCGATCTATAGGTCAGGCTCATATTCAGACTGATTCGAAATCTAATTATTCTAAGTAAGACAACATCAGCAACTCAAGCTTGATCCCAATTAAAAAATTACGTTGTTTTATATTTTAAATTTTAAAAAATTGATTTAAAAAAAATGGTGGGGCTATCTATAGGCCAACCTATTGTGATCCCTATATAACAGTTATAAAATGAGGTTCATGCATCACACAAGATCATTTCCTATATCGAATGCTAATGATCTAGGTCAAAATCTTTTCTCGCTTCTAATCTTCATCAAGATCTGACTCTGAATAATACCTTAAGAACCTTATGGTTTAATGGTAATGATCACAAGCAGAAGCAGGAGAGAAGAAGAGAAGAGAGTGTACCTGCAAGTGACTCTTCACATGGTAAATCGTAAGTCCTGGAATGCCCATAGTTTTCAGAATTCCCTTTGGTTTAGCCCCTGGAAGTTGTCATGTAACATAAACAACCAAACATCAAACGAAGCTCCACAACTAATCGTAACTTCTAAGGATACAAAAACAAAAAACAAGTGATCAGGAAACATCTGATGACCCAAAAAAAAAAGAAGAAGAAACCAGTGATCATGTAACATAAACAAAGAAACATCAAACGAAGATTCAACTGTAACTTCTCAGGATACAAAGACATCAGTGATTCAACTTTAACTTACTATCAGGACCACCAAGTTGGTTCACAGCCTCTTCGAACCGATCATGTAACTCTTGTGTCCAACGTAAACGCTCTTTTCCTGAACCATCGGAGCGATTGGAAGCCATATTCGTAAAAAGGGTATATTACAAAATGGCAAAGCCCCCAAAGCAATGCACGATCCAATGAACGAGGTGAACGTTATTATAAAGAAACACATTCCAAGATGAGTCCAATTTGTACAAGGGAAAAAGGATTAGTGGACAGCGATTAGAACAAAGGTTAGTATTATGAGACGCGTGTTGCTTAGGTAATGCCTCTTATTGTCGTGGTAAACCAAAGTTTCTGTAAACTCCAAGAGTTCGGGAAGAACTAAGCCAAATTGGACAGGTCAGAGACAAAACATGCATGACCTTGTCATGTTGTTCTCCTTTTGTCGATATGTGACCCTTTTACTTACTTTGTTATTATCGTATAAAAATCAAATATAAATTATATGTTTATTTCTATTTTAATTTCACTCTAATTAAAATTTTATAACTTCATAATCAATTTTTATAAATGAAGGACAACTTTAAAGAAAATAACGAATAATTATTCAAAGTAACATAAAAACCTTTTAATTCTTCTAAGAAATATGTTACGAGTTTATACATATCTTACAATTTCATCAAATCTTAAAAAAAAAGAAGTAATTATTCTCACAAAAATAAGCAAAATTCACCTATGAAATAAAATCAAGTAATACTAAAATTGAATATAAATCAAAAGATTTGTCCAAAAAATCTATTTTATATAATTATATATAATTAACTGTATATTTTATTTTATTTTACAGTTTAATCAAACACAAAATTTATGTTTACTTATGGCCAAGTGGTTGGATAATGTGTTACTTGCTTGGACGTAAGGATGGTCCAAGCATGACAACACGTCAGGTTAGACTTAGGCCTGGGGCTTTTGCTGGGGCCTGGTTATGTCAGAAGTTCGATTGAGATCGAGGTAGCTGGATCTGAACCTGAGCCCTATTCAGCTCAATCTGATCTAATTTTTTAATTTTAATTTGATTAAAAATAAAAAGTTAGATCGGATTTAAAAATGAAAAATAATATTATATTTTTAAAACAACATTATTTTTTTGCAATAGTTATTAGGCTCTGGACAGTGTCAAGCCTGGCAGTCCAAACTCAACTCTTACTTGAGGCTCAATTTTTTAGAAAAAATCAAACCCGAGACCTGATCAACGAGCTAAGCCTAGTTATAATCTCTACTTGGACCGGGCTCTGGCTTGAGTAAATTATCATAATAAATGTGCAGTTATTGAACTCATTTCATAAATCATCATGGATCTAACTCATTCATGAGTCTCTATGTATCAAACTTCATTAATTTCACTTATAAAATTCTAATATTTCCCTTTCACAATTCATCTACATCGAACTAATCTCCCTCAATTCATAACAAACGTTTATATATTTGATTCTCCCTAAGAATCACCGTTCAATCCAACTCAAGTTTATGAATTTCTATTCATCGGTCTCTATCAACCTGGTTCTCATATTACGAAAAAGGTCTAAAGGGGCTTGGGAGAACTTAGATTACGTCTAAATGGTTTTATATACGATTATAAACATTATATCTCATCTCAAAATCTTACACAATAGATTACGAGTCATGTTTTATATGTATCTCACTTCATTTTTATGTAACTTTCCGATATATGATAACTTCACCTATGAATTTTTAATATTGGTGTGGTTTTACACCTGTAATTGATCCCATCATCTCCATAAGCTGAAGATGTTTATTTAATTTGCTCAAGAAAATCCCATCGGAAGCAAGAGGAAATGGGAGCTTATCGTTACTGATGCTTAGTAATAGTCATCCAATAGACATTCCCTATCCTTGGATCATAACACATTGCACTCAATTTGCAATTTCCTAAGTTCTGGTTAGATCAAAAAAACATCATAATTCAGAATCTCAAGCTGCTTTCTAAATAAATGCAACTTAAGATAAACAATCCTGGAATTTTCCAGGAAGAAAGTCCTACATGTGACTTTCCCTTTCCATGACTCCAGAAACCAAACAAGTTGTCAAGTTGATCACCAAACAATTCCTCAACAAAGCGAAAAGCAATAAAACTGAAAACAAAGGGAAAACTAAAGTATACTAGAATTCTTATCAGGTCATATCACCAAAGAGGGGAACACACAGGACTTTTAGAGACAAAGATGATACCTGACAACTCCATAACTAGCTCTTCTGGAATCTATATCATTGAAGATCAACTCCAAGGCCATTTTCAGTGCTGATTATGACGATTCAGAGCTAAAAATCAAATATTCAAAGTGGGATATGTATCAAGAGACAATCTTGAGGTGTAGAAAGAAGGATTTACATAAGAGAGATTGCAAAAGAGTGAAGTCTAAGCTGGACTGGTGCTGTGTTCTGGTTGTGATACTATACAGATGATTTGTTGGGAATGTAGGAGGCATAAACAGCGTAGAAAGCATTGGTTTTGATCAATGGATCTTGTCCCGATTCATCTCAGTTTTGTCACTTTCCATGATTGTTTTCTTCTTTTAACTCATTAAGAGTGTAATTTTTAATAATGACACTTTGGAAACTAAGTATGAACAATTTGAGGCTGTAGCCAATGTTGCGAATACCGTACCAGATTTAGTATCGGATTGGGTTCTGATACGGTACTGTATCGGTACCGGTTAATGTCAGATACCGTTTCAGGTAATTTTTTAAATTTATGAAATAGTCCCTGAATTTTTTTAAAAATTACAAAATAGTCCATTATCATATTATACAGT
>JANZXP010000005.1:553344-574982 GCA_027576715.1 Erythroxylum flavicans | reverse complement strand
AAAATTAAAAATTCACAATAATTATAAAAGTTGAAATAAATAAAATAACTAATTAAAAAACTTTGAAAAAAAGGGGGAAAAAGAGGTAGGAAGGAGGGAAGGAGATTTTAAAAATTTTTGAATTTTTGCAAAAAAGTCTCCTAATTTTTTAAAATTTTCGGTACCGGCTGGTATTGGCCGGTACCTACCAGTATTTACATCCGGTATCATAATTTGAATTTCGATATTGATTTTAGTCCGGTACGTACCGGTATTCATAACAATGACTGTAGCCTAGGGAGGTGGTTCTATAAGCAAACTCTTTTAGGAATATTCCAATTCAAGAGGCAGTGCGGCTCGATTCAATCTAGCGATATTTTTGCTGGATTGTTGTCGCTGTTGCTGTAGTACCATTGGCAAATCGACATTACACTTAGGTTACATATGTCACTTAATATTGAACGATTGATCCGTGAAATATAAGTTTATATATGAATTCATTCCATGCAAATTTTTCTACAAGTTCAAGTCCTACCTAAAATGTACATTATGATTTGCCTGACACACTTGTCTTTCTTCGATATGAAAATATTAATAATAATTTGAGCCTAAGATAAATTTAAATATAAAAAAGTCTTTAGTTTACAAAACTTTTCATTATGTATTTTGATTAAATGACATATCTACATTCAAGCAAGCATTTTTAATGAAAATTAATTGAGATTAAATAAAAAGTAGTTATTTAAATCAATGATTAAAAAATTCAACCAGTTCGACCATTTTAACTGTAAAATCTTTGAAACGGCTAACTTTTAGTTCAATTTTTAATTTTTTGGTTCGATTTATTTTAATAATTTTTTTGTTAAAAATTGATCAATTTATTAATTAATCAAATATATTATTTTATACCTGTAACTTTGTTTTTTTACAATGATTAAAAAATTCAACTGATTCGACCCATTAAATCGTAAAATATCTTAAATCGTATAATTTTTCAGTTTTATTTTTAACATTTGATTTGATTTAATTATAAATTAACTGTTCAATTTTTATTAATTAACAATTTCTTATAAACTAAAATAAATCAATTAATTTTCATTTTAACCATTTTTTTAATTAAACTTCAAATTTTTCAAGATAAGGACAATCGTTTTCAATCATATTTTAAATTATTTAATTTTATTAAAATTTGAGCTAATTTTATGATAGTCTAATACTAATTAATCATTGATTTTTCAAACTAAAGGGTAATTATTTAATAATATGGTCCTTTCCTAAAATTATTCTAGACATTGGTCTTATCAATTAATACTTGCCGTTCTTGTCTCCAATTAATAAGAAATAATATAAATGCTATTTTAGTTCTCCTTGAAGTCTCCGAAGTTTAGATTATTTGCTTTTTCAAGGACAGGACATTTTACACAAAAAAAAAGAAAAAAGGGAAAATCCAATATAACAACACAAGAGAAGTAAATTTCCAACATGAAACTCCGTTTCTTGTAAGAAAGGTCATGCTGCTTTTCTTTTCATACAATATGTAACGGTGAACCACAGTTAATACTATTCATATATGTATTAATAAACGGTTAAATTTACAAGTTTTCATCAACCAATATCCAGTTTCAGAGTCCTTGGCCCTTCAGGAAAAGAGTTCTCTTTCTATTAAACATTATGGGTGGAATCTGTAACAATAATGAGTAATGACAATTGACACTGAAAATTCCAAAGAAAAGGAACAATTCCAATCATGAGCAGTATCTCTAGGAAAAGCCAACTTTGGATATGATTTCAATTTCCAATCACACAATTTGCATTTGCTTAAACCAAGCCAGTCAACAACAACTTGGGCGAACTCTTCTAAAAAAAGACAAGTTTAGGCAACTAACCTCAGCACTTGAGGTACTATTCAGAAATGAGTGCTCATTAGTACACTGCAAAATGAACAAAATAGAGAGGAGGATGGAAAACAAGATGTAATCCTCAAGCATCTATGATAATGAATCCACAATTAAACCATGTAGCTTCCTTTTTCCAGATTAAAGCAGCAACAAAAGCAAATGCAAGCTTACATCGATTTTGAAACTAGGGAGAGAACTGGGATCAATATCCTAAGAAGCTGACGACATTAATCTCTTGAACCCAGTTTTCTGCTCTGAAGTGAGTTTGCTAGGGAACTTGATATTAAATTTAATTCTCAAGTTTCCTTTTCTGGAGGGTTCTTTAGGGATAGGCATCCCTTCCCCTTTAACTACTTCTTCATAGGTGGGACTAATAATGTTGTTGATGGGGATTGTCAAACTACGGCCGTCGAGTGCAGTCAACTGAGCAGTGTAACCGGTGAGAGCTTCTACAAGAGATATCTTCTGCGTGACTATAAGGTCATTGCCATCCCTCTTGAAGACACTGTGAGGCTTCTCATCAATTATGAACACTAGATCGGAAGGTATAACACCTCGTTGTTCATTTCCTTTCTCTGGAAAAGTAATCTTCGTCCCCTTCTTCCAGCCCGGTTTGATCTCAATTGTAAGGATTTCTTCCACTGTGGAGGGTCTCCTATAGAACAGAAGAAGGAAGTTTAAATGCAAAAATCAAGCTAAGCTAAAAGATTGGAACCTGAATCCAGCAGCTAAATCTAACTTTTTATTTCACATGACATTCATGTCCGTATAATAAGATTAGTATTGGCAAAATATGTCAAGAAACAATCAATGCTTCTTCATCAGAGAAAGGTTTACCAGACCACAAAATCCTATACACTATATTCACATATTATTTATAGTACACATCCCCAGTCAATATTTCTGTTCTATGGGAAGGTTTATCAAACCACAAAATCCTTCACGCAACACTGCACAAACACTATGGTGATGGATCATATGAAAGAAGAATAGAAAGTCATAAACACCTTTCCCCACTCAACAGTATACCAAGTGCAACAGTAAAATAATGTGCAGGACATCTCATCTGAATCATTGGAGCAAACGAATTCTAGCTAACTTAAGCTCCTATAAAATGTGGCTATTCTCACCAACAATAACCTTATGGCATCACCATCATTTCAAATATCATCTACACTAAAACAGAAAGGGAACTTCTTACTCCCAATAAATAACCTAGTAATAATGGGGAATACACCACCTTGCTTCTTCTAACTGATAAATGATTAGTCGCTACAATTGCACCTGCCAAAACTAATATTAAGTGCTGAAGCTTATTAAATAGAATGAATTGAAGGTCCCCTCCACCAAACTTAAACAAATGAAGTACATGTGGATCTTCACAATCACAACTATAGAAGGGTATACAGTAGCAAGCACATAATGATAAGAATTTGCACTACCAGAGTGACATTCAATGAATTGGTCCAATTTGCCATTCATCATCAACAATAACCTTATGGAATTACGATCATTTCAAGTATCATCTATGCTAAAACAGAAAATGAATTACTTACTCCCAATAAATAAGTAACCTAGTAATAATGGGGAATGCTCAGTCTCGCTTCTTCTAAATGACAAATGATTAGTTACTATAATTGCACCTGCCAAACTAACATTAAGTGCTGAAGCTTATAAAATACAATGACCTGCAGATGCCCTTCACTAAACTTAACCGATCAAGTACACGTGAACCTTCACAATCACAAATATAGAATGGTATACACCTAGCAAGCACGTAATGACAAGAATTTGCACTATCAGAGTGACACTTCAATAAATTGGTCCAATTTGCCATTCATCACCAACCGTAACCTTATGGAATCACCATCATTTCAATCATCACTTACGCTAAAACAGAATGGAAACTACTTACTCCCAATAAATAACTTAGTAATTAATGGGGAATGCTCGATCTTGCTTCTTCTAACTGATAAATGATTAGTCACTACAATTGCGCATGCCAAAACTAACATTAAATGCTGAAGCTTATTAAATAGAATGAATTGAAGGTCCCCTCCACTAAACTTTTTTTTGGGAAGAAACCCCTCCACTAAACTTACACGAATGAAGTACACGTGGATCTTCACAATCAGAAATATAGAAGGGTATACAGTAGACAACATGTATTGACAAGAATTTGGACTACCAAAGTGACACTTCAATAAATTGGTCCAATTTGCCGTTCATCATCAACGATAACCTTATGGAATTACCATCATTTCAAATATCATCTATGCTAAACAGAAAATGAATTACTTCAATAAATTGGTCCAACTTGCCATTCATCATGAACAATAACCTTATGGAATTACCATCATTTCAAATATCATCTGCGCTAAACAGAAAATGAATTACTTAATCCCAATAAATAAGTAACCTAGTAATAATGGGGAATGCTCAGTCTCACTTCTTCTAAATGATAAATGATTAGTCACTATAATTGCACCTGCCAAACTAACATTAAGTGCTGAAGCTTATTAAATACAATGAGTTGCAGATCCCCTTCACTAAACTTAACTGATCAAGTACACGTGGACCTTCACAATCACAAATATAGAATGGTATACACCTCGCAAGCACGTAATGACAAGAATTTGCACTACCAGAGAAACACTTCAATAAATGAGCCCAGTTTGTCAATCATTAACAGAATAAATATCGGATAATTAGGAAATTGAGACCAAGAGAATCATATAAAAAAAAAGAACCAAAACCAACATATGTATAAAGGAAAAAGCTACTCTTGGCTCTATCCATTCATGATATCTTTCTATTTATAGTTCAAAATTTCCTTATGTCACTCCATGGAAAGTCAATCTTGCAAAATGGGCGTACTCTTTTTCTAGAGTAATCATGGTCCCTAGATACACAAGCCATGCTTCGTCCTTAACATGCACCCTTTGTCAGTCCTAATATAGTAATCTCTTTCTCCTTTGTTGTCAAAACACAGGCTCGATCCCAAGTTAGTCATATGGTGACTTCTCCAATCAAGCTATACCTAACTGGCACAACATGATAACTACATCTAACTGGCACAAGGTGATAACTACAGACCCTTATTCAAAGTAAATTTTAGTTCCATTCCTACACATGTACCCATAACCATTTACTTCCTCATGATCGATTTATCAAAAAGAAGACATAAATACATAAGCAAAAGAGTAAATTCCACCATCAATGAACAATGTCCCAAAACACTTTCCCAATATACAAACCCATCTTCCAGTTGCGCCACTCGGACATTTCACCCGTCCTAAAGCACCAATGTCAAACACCAAACAGATAATAACTATGTTCAAGTATGATTACTCTTGTTATACACCTGGCACTTCAACTCCGAACAGGCTATATTGTAGCAGCAGTAAACTATCCAGGACACAACACAAGGCCACATCATCAACTTTGGTCCCTATTCTCCTCAAGTCGTCCTCGATCATCAAAGTTAAGCCAAATGACCTACACCCGTGAGATGATCATATAAATACTAATAATTCTTAGCATTCAATTCTCACGTAACCCCAACTTCAGCAAAACCACAGAGCATACACGTTAGACCTTGATTGAACCAACGAAACAACTAAATTTTCCAACCCACCGCTAGATTGAGTGATATATAATTCGTATCATCCAAATACACAAAAGCAACAAACTTTACAAAAAAACCTTACCCACTAGAATCAATAACATCCCTAGAAATCTTCATCTTCTTTGTAGTACCCTTATAAAGATCCTCCAAACTACAAGGCAATGTCCGCTCAATAGCTGCAGCCTTCCTCGGAACACTAGAAGCTTCTCCGGCAGCCGCCCGGAAAGACGAGAAGATGTCGTCGCCGAACATACTCCTGGGAAACCCGGACCCACCCGCACGTGACCCGCCACCGCCCATATCACCCATTCCAAACCCCTGAAACCCAAAAAACTCGGAGAATATATCATCGGGACTTCTCGGGTTGAAGCGGAACGTCGTTGACCCGCCTTCCGGGCCGAACCCGCCGGACCCTGGAGGAGGCACTTGTCCCTTCAATCCCTCTTCCCCATACTGATCGTAGATTGCTCTCTTCTGTGGGTCACTCAAAACCTGCAACAGAAATGAAATCCACCAAATCGAATCGCTTTTGTTTTTTTTCTCGTGTAATTAACTTAAAAAAGACCAGTAATCGAAGATTTTGTACATCGTAAGCTTCGGAGATTTGCTTGAATTTGGCTTCTGCTTCCTTCTTGTTGCTAGGGTTTTTATCGGGATGCCATTTCATAGCGAGTTTGCGATACGCTTTCTTCAAATCATCGTCTTTGGCGCTCCGGTCTACTTGTAAGATCTTGTAATAGTCCGCTCCCATGCTCCGTCGCCTCCGTCGCTGCCGTCGTCGACCACCACCACCACCACCACCACCGTTGCCGTCTGTCGAGCCCTGTTTCTATGGGTTTCGTGTCTCAGCTCCGGCAGCGTTCAATAGCCAAACAGGCTTTGTGTTGTGTTTGTATACCTCAGATTTTTTTCCACTTCCAGCTCTTATCGAACAAAAACGTCAGACTCTATGTAAGCTTTGGGCCCATATTACCAAGTAGGCTTTGCATCATGAGCCCAATTAAACTATTTTTCACATTTTTTATTACATTTTTTGATAAAAAAGTAAAGATGACATGTTTCATATTTAGATTTGTTCTCAAATTTTCTTTTTTTAGGCTTTATTTAAAAATAAAAATATTAAACTTGAATCAATTAAATATCATTCATATGATAATTTAACTCAGCTATTAAATTTGATTTAAATTAATAATTTATTTCAGTTCAAGATAGTTTAAGTCGGATTTAATAAGTTTAGTTCGAGTTTAAGAGTCGAACTAATTTGTAGTATAAATAACATTTAATTAATTAACATCAGTTTTACAATATTGAAGTACAACAATGAATTTATAAATTTTTCAATTTAATTTTTAATTTTCAATTCGATATAGTTTAATAATTTTGTTTTGTTAAAATTAATTAATTTATTAATTAATCAATCAGTTTTCATAAATTAATATGTTTTTGTAAAAAAATTAATTTTTTATTTTTTATTTAATTATAGTCTTAGTCGATCATTTATCAAAATTTTTTATTTATGCAATCTTTAACTGACCTTATAAAGGTTTAATACTTTTTAAATCTTTTAAATCTTAAACTTTATGTTTTACCGGTTTAATTTTTGGTCGGGTTTTTAAATATTATTTAAAACTAATAGTTTATAATTAAAGTATATTCTCAAATATTTATTTTTGTGAAATCAATTATATAATTTTAAATTATTGATATATCAAATAATATAAATATTCACTTAAATTTTATTCAAATACATAATTTATAAATTATTTATTTTCAAAGATTTATCCATACCTTTTTGAAAACAACTAAATTACATGTTATTGTAAATGCCAGAAGAGTTGTTACTAAATGCGAGATTAGTTTAAGGAATAGAATAGATAAGGAATAGAATAGATATTTTTAAGAATAGAAAAGATGAGAAATAAAATATAATAATTTTCTTATTTATCGTGATAAGAAATGATAGAGCGGACGGAGGAGATTGAGGGTTCATGGTGTTTAATGTGGTGGTGAGGAGTAGGGTGTAAAGACGTCAACCTCTTAGGGAAAAATGCATTAGTGACGTGTGAAGATCCAATTGGGTGTCTGAATATCTGTTAGAAATTTTATTGAATTTTTTTTATTTTACAGTCTTCTTTTACGTCAACCTCTCAGGGAAAAATGCATTAGTGACGTGTGAAGATCCAATTGGGTGTCTGAATATCTGCTAGAAATTTTTTTTATTTTACAGTCTTTTATTTTATTAAATTTTAAATTTTTCGACAAATTTATTTTACCGTTTAACTTCTGATCTAATTTTTAAATATTATTTAAAGCTAATAATTTTGAACTAATTATATTCTCAAATAAGAGAATAATTATGTATATGAATTTAGTAATATAATTTTTAATTATTGATATACCAAATAATATAAATATACACTTAAATTTTATTCAAATACATAATTTATAAATTTTTTATATATTTTCAAGGATTTATTCATACTTTTTGAAAACAACTAAATTACATGTTATTACATATACCGGAAGAGTTATTCATAATACATCTAAAAGTAATAAGTAACGATTAAAAAATCATCCCAGTTCGAGTGGTTAAATTACAAAAAATTTAAACCGATGAAATTTTTTATTCAATTTTTAACTTTTCGGTTTAATTTATTTTAATAACTTTTGTTCTTAAAAATTAATCAGTTTATTAATTAATCTATCAATTTTTGTAAATTAATCGAATTTTATAAACTAAAATAGAATAATTAATTTTTATTTAATAATATTATTTTTCAATTAAATTTTAAATTAAGGATATTCTCTTTCAATCTTATTTCAAATTTATTTATTTTATTCAACTGTCTAATACTAATTAAACCTTTCCTCTTCTCAATTTAACTTCTAGTCCAAATTTTAAAACATTGATAATAAATATGATTTATGGATAAATAC
This sequence comes from Erythroxylum flavicans, assembly GCA_027576715.1. Classification (NCBI taxonomy): domain Eukaryota; kingdom Viridiplantae; phylum Streptophyta; class Magnoliopsida; order Malpighiales; family Erythroxylaceae; genus Erythroxylum; species Erythroxylum flavicans. Next base: position 566,540 of record JANZXP010000005.1, on the reverse strand, counting down.
GAGTTTAAAAATTTTCAAATTAAATTTAATGTAAAATAATTAATCTAAACAATGTCAGATAAAACTACATTTTTATATAAATTATTTCAGCATATAATTAAAATAAAAATAATTATTTATATATATGATAGAATTTATATAAATTGATATTTGACAAATTGATAATTTTATTACCTAATAATATTTTATAGTCTAAAGTTGAGTTAATAAGTTAAATTTATTTTTTATTAATTAATAGGTTGTACGAGTCACCCTTAGAAAATGGTCGAGTTGGTGGAGTGGGAGGCATGAGGCCAAAAGTCTTGTGTTCGAATCTCTCACTTATATTCTCTTGATCGAGCCTGTCATATAGGGCTTGTTTAGTACGGAATATCCGATTAACGTGTTTTGCAGGCTATTACATCAATCCAAAAGTTTACTCAGTGAACATCTAAAAGATAATGACTGCGGGTTCCTCCGTTCTAAAAAAAATATAAAGATTGCACGAATCCTATTTATAGAAGTTTTATTCTATTGAGAGATTTTATTTTTAATTGAAGAACTCAAAAAATACAATTTAAGTTATTAATGAATAATTTCAACGTCTTATGTTATTATCCTATTCTTAACTTGTTTAACAAATTTATCTATCAAAACTAAATTTCTTTAATGCCAAACTTAACATCATTAGTTATACAGTACAAGACAATGGCTCCTACTCCAGTCCTTCCCAACAGCTTGGAACTAATCATAATTCTTTAAACTACACAGGTTCACCAAAGTACCAAGATAAGAACTGTATTGGTTTCTTGGAGTTTCGAGACTAGTTTTCACCATAAAAGATATATTTAGAGGTCGTGGATGGTGATGTAAGAGCATTCCAATTTGATCTTTCCTTTAGATTGAGCAGGCTTTCGTCGTTCGATCGAATCGGGATCGTTCGACTTGAATTTGTCAACATATTCAGAATTTCTTATTTTTCGGGGAAGGATTAATCAAAAATGGCTGGCCAAGAAGTGCAGGTACAGGGAAAAACTAAACCAGGGAACTATGTGGAGAAGCAAGGATGGAAAGTGGTTGGTGCCTGGAAAAAAGGATGGTACACACTAGGAAGAAAGCTGAACATTTAGATTCAGTCTTCAAGATTTCTCTTTTGTTCTGATACATATCATGTATCCGATGAATCCAAGAGATCCGGAAGAGTTTGAGGTAATATTTCTAATAGTTTTAGGTAAGTTAGAACCTTTCCTAATTAGGGAGAGTTTTATTAAATTGTTATTGGTCTTGGCGTTGATATTCTGTATCCAATTTTGGGACTGGACCATTTGCCACCCAACGAAGTAGACGACCAAAAAAGAGAAGGGCTCTAAGCTCTTCACGTCAACGAAAGGAATGTTACCAACGCAAGTTGAGGAAAAACCTGAAACTAAAAGAACTCTAAATCGTTACATTAATGGCTAGAATCCGAAAACACTGAAATGGGAAGAGAGGGTTTCAATCTCAGGATTTGAATATATGGGAGATAAAGGAACAACACCAGAAAGAAATAGGTGGAAGAAACCAACAATCAGAGAGGTTTTTCTCAGACGTGGTTGGATAGCTGTTGGTTTCTGCAAGAAGAAATGGTACAAGATTCGAAAAAATCTCTCAAGGTTACGCAACTCAACGAATCGAGTCCTGTAACGAGCAGATCTTTCTGATACATGGGTGCCAGAACCTGGAAGTGATTTTGCATCTTCGTGACTCGCGCCTGGAAGTTTGTGGTTTTGTGTATAAATATGATGTAAACATTGTAGCAGCCTGTATACCTTTTCTTCTGAACTCTGAATCATTTTTTCCTGTTTTCAATCGCTAACAATGGCGTCTCTAGCCTGTTTCCTGAACTCAGAACTCCGAGCATCGGGAATCGGGATCGAAAAATGAGTCAGGTCTGCTCCGGGCTACCTATGACTTGCATTCGCTTGAAACTAAGATTATGTCTAATAAGACGTAAAGTTTTGAATAGAATGTAACAAAAAGAAATAAAATTGTTTATAAAAGAATAAAACGTAAGTCAATATAATATTAAAAATTGTTATTTAGAAAAAATAAAAGGGTTTATAATATAATATAGTGAAATATTGTTTAGACGAAGGATTTATAATATTATCATTTCATATTTTATCTTAGACTCTTTAAATCAGAGATTTTTCATTTTTACTATTTATGATATAACGAGATATAATATAAAACCCTCCTCTTTTATTTTGTGCCAAATTCAGCTAAAAAATATAGAATTAAGTCTAAACTTGATTGAACTCGAGATTTTATGCTTGAGTTTAAATATGAACAGGCTTAATCGGTCCAAAGCTAGATTGTTCATGATTAAATATATATTTTTTAACCTTTATAAATTAAAAACGCCTTATTTAAGCCAAAGCTAAGCTTGGTATCAATCTCATGGGAGGGGAAGTAGAATTTACATATTTAATGTCCTAAATTCAACAGACCTTTTTTAATTTTAATTAATTTATAAAGTGGATTATATAAAATTTACCAGCTATAATTTTGATTATAAAATAAATACAATTAAATAAAAAATCATTATTAAAAAATCTTATAATAATTGAACAATTCAAGAAATTTGGAAGTAAAAAAAAATAGACATAATAAATTTATAATAAAATCATTAATACTTATTACAAGTTTATTAATCTCGTTTCAACCATATATTTAAATTAAAGGTGTAATTAAATTTGAATAACAAGATAACTTAGATACTATATCAGAAACAATCTTTTTATTAAATAGAAATAAAGTTGTATATTACCGACCTTCCAATTTCAATTGGATGTTGGTAGAGAAGCAAGTAAGAATCAATTTCCAGTTTTAAGTTTATTCTCTTATCGAATTTAAATACAAGTCTCTTAAGAGGTGGTTGAGTTGATAGAGTGAGGGGCATAGATCAAAAGGTTCTATGTTTAAATTCTCTACTTACACTCTCTTGATCGAACCTATTATACAAAATTTATCGAACACAAAAGATCCTATTAGTATAATTTGCAAACTATTTCATCAGATGAAAATTTAGCCAGGATATATCTAAAAGATATCATAGTTTCTCCGCTAGAAAACAAAATTAAAATACAAGCATGTCAAAAGTTGAATTCATTTGAATTCAAATTCAGTAAACGACGTCGCTGCCCTCGTTCCCGTTGCAGCGGAGCATTTTTCTGATTCTTATAAAACAGAAACAGCCTGTCCGAGGATGTTCACTGGGAACTTTGACGAATTTACCAAAAACCCCGACCCTTTATCCCGACTCGTATCGTCCCTTTGACCATTGTACTCGAGGCGATAACTGTAATTTTAAGGCTCATCAACACTCATTTCCCACTCTCCCCACAAACAACCTCATCGGAATCGAGCCAAAAAAAAGAAAACAACAAGAAGAAGAAGTCTTCATTTTCTTTAAGATCATAAAAATAAATCAAAATTTCAAATTCCCAATCAACACAAATCCTAATTTTGTCAATTGTTGTTCTTGTTCACTCCTCTCTATCGATTTGGTTCCGAATCGAGTGCTTTAAAGCGATGGGCGATTTCAATCTCGCTCTAGTGATCGTAGCCATAATTTTGTGCATCATCGTATTCATCTTCAATGTCTACCTTCTCGTCAACTACCAGCATCCCGACGACAAAAACCAAGCGTATTTCCCCAAGTTCGTAGTCGTTTTTGGCCTCTCAGTCGCCGCCATCTCTATCCTGATGCTACCCGCTGACGTGGCTAACCGGCAGGCTTGTCGTCACGCGATATACAATGGCGCTTGTAACTTGACCTTGCCAATGAAGGATCTGTGGATCGCAGTGTACATCATCGACGCTGTGCTCGTTTTCTTCATTATTCCGTTCGCTATGTTCTACTACGAAGGCGACCAGGATAAGTCGGTGTTCATTGGGGTTTTAGACGTTGATTTTTGTTTGATATGATAAAAAAATTGTTAATCATTGTATGACATTTGCTTCACAGGAGTGTGGGTAAAAGGGTGAAAAGTGCGCTTCTGTGGGTTATAACTACGGCTATTGTTTGCGCTCTAGTTCTGGGCATTTTATATGGTCAGCAATTTTAGTGCTTTTTGTGTTTTTTTTAATTTATCTGTTAATGATATGTTATATTAGCATTTTAGAGTTCACAAACTCACTTGAGGCTCAGTTGTTTGTAAGATATATGATTTGAGATTTGCAAATTTGGTTATTGGGTATTGCATTTAAGAAAAGAAACGATGATTAAATGGCTTTACATATTGTTTCTTTGTGCTTTGATCTTGTAGTATATGTATATATTTTACTCATTGTTTGGCCTTTTGTGGTTTATCAGGGGTAGTGGGGAAGGTGGATTTCACTGTTAGGCATCTCTCTTCAACAACGGCCAATTTCCCGAGTAGTTTTCAGTTGTCTAACAGTCAACCTTGTATTGCAAATGGTGCCCGGCAGGTTGCATTTTGTTTGTCAACTTGTTGTGGAGTTGTTTCACCGCATTGCTTTTTCTTACAGTGGTTTTCTGCTCGGGTGGTTGCAGTGCTCAGCATTTCTTGCAAATGCTTCATCAGAGAAGACATGGACTATGCGCACCACATTTCCGGAATATGTTGTAGCTCTTGCAACAATTGTTGGATCTGTGCTTTTTGCGGTATACCTGTTCTCCAAACTTTAGCTTTTTTTTTTTGATTGTAGGGTTTTTATTCTCGTAAATCAGCAGTGAAATTTGAGGCCTATATAGTTTATCCATTTTAAGTTGATCACCAGAAACGAACTCCTTTAAACTTGTTAATTTGCTATTTGGAACCATTTGCTTCCAATAGTTCAACCTGCGACGTAACTTTGGTATTGGGAGACAAGAAAATTAGATCGTGGTATAGTTCTATTATGTGATTCAGAATTATTATGGATACCTATTTGTTGAATTGGATTCCTTCAGAATTTCTGTTTTGGAAAATATGGAACTTATTCTGCCCCTAAACAATTTTCAGATTTTTGGTGGTGTTGGTATTGCTTCTTTACCCCTGGGACTCATCTTTTCTTTCGTCCGACGCCCAAAGGCTGTTATCACTCGCTCACAGTACATTAAGGTGGGCCTTTTCAGCATGGTGTAATATGTGGATTGAGTTTCACTGACTCAGTAGTTTCACGATTGCTAATAGGGTCTGATTCCTTGGAGCATCTGTTTTTACTTTATAGGAAGCAACTGAACTTGGTAAAAAAGCAAGAGAATTGAAAAAGGCAGCAGATACACTTCATCAAGAAGAAAGAAGTGGTGCTGAGGGTAGAAAATGGCGTAAGAATGTTAAGTCAGTAGAAAAGGTATCAATTATGTCTCTACAAGTTCTTGACTGCCCTTTTTGTGTTGCTCAAGCTCAAGCTGAAGCTAAATGGCTGTTACCTCAAACTTGAGTACTTCAACACTTGGAAGTTATGACATCTTATATGAATTTCTAAATGGGTAATTTAAAATAGTTCTGTAGTATTAGAGATTAATGTGAGTGTGAAATTCAATTGTTTTGCGCACTTCTGCCTAAACTTTGCTTTCTTCTCATCTATACTGAACTCAGATTACTTGGTTGACAATGGCTGAAATTAGTTATGTGAACTTTTATAGTTGTGACTGAAACTTATGCATGATAAAATGTGCAGGAGTTGCTTCAGTTGGAAGAAGATGTCAAACTGTTAGAAGAGATGTACCCCCAAGGAGAAAAGGTGATTTACTACTTGCTGCTAAATATTCTGAGCAGTTATTCTTTGGTGCATTGTGGCCCAAGTTCATTAACATCCATGCTTGTATTTTTCTAGGCTGAGACAGCCTGGGCATTGACTGTTCTTGGATACTTGGCAAAGCTTGTGTTGGGAATTTTAGGGTAAGTGCTGCTGCAACACATCTAATTCTTGTTAAAAAAATCCTTAATTTTACTGCCAGGTGATAGTTTGAGTAGCTGCTGTGATACCTTAGTGACTGTTACTTGTTTGGAATTCATCTAAGTGTATATATGTTGTGATAATGACCTATATCATGAAGGATGGGTAGAGAGAGCTGTTTGAACACCGAAAGCCACTGGGGGGAAGGACAAAATAGATTAATCAATTCTTGAAGAACATTAAAACTTGAGATAATAGATGGCTTGGGCATTCCCCCAAGTTGATACATATTTCGTCTGTCTGTAACTAGTCTCTATCCCTAGTTGTACTGAATTGTCCAATCTTGATTCTAAGGTCCTTAATCAAGTTTTTTCTTCATTTTCTGATTCATAGGTTGATTATTTCGATTGCTTGGATTGCTCACATTATCATATATCTGTTGGTTGATCCACCTGTTTCCGCTTTCTTGAATGAAGTTTTCATCAAGTTAGATGATGTATGGGGTAGGTTTCAATATTTTCATTTTTCTGTCATCTCTTTCTGTCTCTCTTGGTGCAACATTCTACTACATATCTTATACCTGTGGTGAATTCTCGCACATTGGCAGGTCTTCTGGGTACTGCAGCATTTGCATTCTTTTGCTTCTACCTTTTGCTGGCAGTGGTAGCTGGTGCGATGATGCTAGGTCTCAGATTAGTCTTTATCACCATACATCCAATGAAGTAATAATTCCTTTTGCAGGCTTCCCCTCCTCTTGTATTAATTTAACCAACCAAGCATGTGCGTAAATTCTGTTCAAATGTTTGGATAGTAGCTAATCAATTGTCTTGAGTTGTTCAGGTGGGGAGGCACTCTAATGAACTCGTTTCTCTTCAATGTGGGACTTATTCTCCTTTGCTCCATTAGGTTGGAATCTTTGATCCTTAATTTTTCTTTTCCCCATATTTTTTAGGTGTTGAGATGTCAGATGTCATCTTTAACTTGTAAGTGTTAGTGATATTATGATCTATAAGTCACTGAAGGACTTGAAGCCTCTCTGATGACGATTTAATTTCTCATTATACAACATCATTGTAATAGTAACCGTGTTGAGCCTCTAAATTTTTTCCTTTTCAATTTCAGTGTGATACAGTTCTGTGCCACAGCATTTGGCTATTACGCCCAAGCAACTGCAGCACAGGAGATTTTTGGTCACACATTACAGTCTCTTCGAGGAATCAAATATTTATATAAGTGAGTGCTATTCCGAAATAAATTTCTTCCTAGTCCACTACCCTAGTTATACAAACTTGATAAATCTCATTGTACTGGACATTAATTACTATGTTACAGGTATAACGTGTTCCAGATTGCATTTGTTGTTCTAGCGGGTTTGACTTTTGTGTTTTATGCTGCCTTTGTAAGTTTTGAATCGTTTTCCTTTGTTTTGAATCGTTTTCCTTTTGTGGTTATAGTTGTCTGAATCCTTGGTTCCAGTTTGAATTAAAAGTTTGCCATTTGTATCGGGTAATGTTAGGGATGGAGAAGAAAAAAGCCCACTGGCAGGTTCCAACTCTCCAGCTAGGTGACTTCTCAATTGAAAAAGAACGCGCACTTGCCTGGAGATCTTGGATCTGGGTTTGTACTGCCTCTTTCACTGCCTCGTTCAGAGCAATTGTCCACTATGGATATCTATTTACTAGCTTTTAAAAGGTTCAAAGGCTGACACCGGTAGGCAGAGATCTTCTGAGCGTATTCATTTATGCTATAATAGCGGGAACGTCGCATGGTGAGTGCTGTTGTTGCTTCAGATGTTGTTGTTGTTCGTGCCCTTGTCTTTCTGAGCTTTGTATCTATCATTCTTTGTTTAATTTCATATAATGGTTTTTGCGAATCTACCAGTTATCTTTCAGCAAACATGAAGATGGGTATTCTTCTGTATATTTTTCTGAGTCCAGAAACAGTTTGTAGCTACATTATGTGGTTCATCTCTTATTCTCTGAGAAAATGAACCATCTTGAAATCTTTTCAAGAGTCTAAAATTGGCATAGCCTTTTGGACTATCCTTTTGGACCAAACAGAGGTTACTATATATATGGTTGCCAGTGGGTCGAGATGGGTTCGGACATTCGGCTCAGATTTTGGGCAAAAATGAAATTGGGCTTTTGTCCGTTGACTTGAGTCGGGTCAGTTTGCCATCTCTATTTAATGTGTATTTACATCTCTATTTAAGTTTTGACCACACACTAAACAAATTATGGACCATGTGTAATATTCTACAAATTATATATTTTAATAAAATAATTTAATGTTAACTGTAAAGCTCAATTCAGTTAATATTAGCAAATCCGATGCATCTACAACAACTTTGATATTCAAATTGCATATTTTTAAACTTCTTCAAATTCCGTATCTTTGTGAGATTACTACTATGACGTTGTTGTTATTGTTGTTATTGTTTTACTAATAAAGAACACAAGCAAACTATGCTCGAAAAGAAGAGAGACCATATATTTTCCGAAATAGTAGAGTAGACATGAGAGCAGCCATTAACAGAACATTATGTGTTGTTATTTAAGGTTCTTTACTCAGTCAACTTCTATGTCTCTGTGGAAAACACTGTCAGAGATGTTCACTCGCTTTCCTTGGAAGTTAACAGGATCATATGGCGAATCCTCTGAGAATTCAGTAGGCATTGATTTCCAGTGGAGACTTGGTTGCCATTCAGCCTCTTTGATCACCTTCATGATCTCCCCCAAAACTATCTTGCTTCCTTCAGCTGAAAGATGGACTCCGTCCCTGAAACAGGAAGTTCATGACGTGATTGAGACGAAAGTAAGTGCAGAGTCACTTCAAGAATTTGTGATCAGAATCAGAAACTAGAGAAAGGAGTTACTTCAGGGACTTGTGAACAGAATGTAACTAGGGAAAGAGTCACTTCAGGAATTTGTGATCAGAATCAGAAACAGACAAAGGAGTCAGTTCAGGGACTTATGATCAGAATCAGAAAGGACTCTTTGGTCTTCTTAGTTTTATCAGCTTAGTAAAAGATATGAACTTACGTAAAACAAACATCCTTCCAGTTTTCCTTCTCTTGCATTACTGTCCAAAGATCAATCGCCTTGATGTTCATCTCTTTTGCAACTTCTAAACAGGCTTGTGCGTACAATCGTAAGCTCTCATTCGTTCGAACCTCATCAAATTCGTCACTGCTTAATGCCAATTCATTATCAAGCTGAAGTGAAGCTCATAAACAAGGAGAACACAATTTGAGAAGAGACTTACTTAGATTTACACATCTGTTCTTCATTGATAGGAGGTGCGCTGAGAAAGATAATCCGAATATTCTCCGAAAGGCTCTGAAGTCACAGAGAGAACAAATTGCATGTCTGAGCTCGTACCTTTTTCAAGTTGCCGAGATGAAAGAATCAACAATGGAGGCCAATCTAGATGGAGAAAGGTAGCTACATTGTTTACCTTGAGATGTTTAGCAATGCTCCTCATGTTTTCAGAATATTCAGGAAGTGGCACATGAGGGCCAAAGCCAGTTGGGTGTGGATGGGTTGAGTCATTGCCACCGAAATAAACTATAACGAGTGAGGGTTGGGTGGGAGCATCCTGGATTGCAAGTAACAGTAGATCAGAAAATGCCTAAGACCATTTCTAATATTTCATTTCTTTTCCAAGAACACTGTAATACTCCAAGTTCAGATTGATCAACAATTCTAGTTCAAGTTCAAGAGAATCGCAGACTTGCGAATAACTAGTTAAAATTTGACTACTTCTCTCCTTTTCCATATAGAACTGGACATTCAGATCCTGGAAAACCTTTTCATTTTCTATAAAGCGAAGAAGAGAAGGAGCCACTAGTCTAATGTATCTTAATGATATAAAGTATAAACCATCACATAAACACAGTACATAAGACAACAGTGTCACCTTTGGGAACACTTTATCTATATCCTGGAGAGCTCGACTGGAGTTCCAACCTGAATATCCTCGCAACAATATATCTGCCTGCACCCATCAGAAAAAAGAAAACAATCAGAACATATGAAATATTCCCGAAGTTTTCAACTAGTTCATCTTCATAGATTTAAAAGATTCAATCAAACAAACCATTAAAGTAAAGATCACGTCACAAATCACAACTCCAGCCTTTAGGATCAATACCCATTAACACCATACTCATTTGTCAGCAAAAAAATGTTCACCATTACTGTCCCAACTTTCTAATGCCAAGAGCAAGCAAACCCAGAACCAGAATTCCATTATCTCTCAAGCTCACTCAGATCTTGACATTACACTGATCAAGAGCCCCAGATGGTAAAAGTTCAGGAAAAAGATGAGACCTTTCGAGAGTAAATGTCAGCGAGCATAGCACCCCAACCATTGTGACTATAACTGAACTGAACAATGGAGGAGCCAAAGATAACAAATTGTGGTCGTGAAGGACCAACCATCTTTTGGCTTTTTGGCTTTATCTCCAGTCTCCTCCGATTGAGCTCGCTCCCAAGCCTCAACCTCTCGCTCTCCTCGCTTCTTATCTCTAGTTACACTCACTGGTACGTATGTTTATAGCAGCAGACCAACACATGCTAAGTTGGACCATCTCGTATTCTCGTTTCTTGTCTCTTCTGTTCTCGGTAGGTAGGTAGGACTTTCACATGACAGCCCCTACCAGCTTTTTTGCATTTAAATATTTTATTTTTAAAATTTTTAATACTGCAACATTAACAATCCACAAAGTTTGAAACTTTTAATATTATTTTACATTTTATTAAAAAATATTTATTATATTTAAAATAAAAATAGTATAAAAGTAATAGTAAAATTTTATTATTTTGACTATTTTTTAAAGTATTATTAGAATTTTTAATATAGGCACAATGTAGAGTCCACTAACAAGAATTAGACTTGGGTCAATCATTGTCAAAATGACTAAAACTAGTCATTTGGATAATTGACCCTTACCATTTATAAACTCGTTAACATTTTCATGTTTAGTCAATATGAGATACTAATACTCTCCTTCAAGTACAACTGAGAATAGACATCCAGATGTCATCTGAAATAAACGTAATGACAACCGGACTGGACTGCTATAACTAGACATTCAGACGGATTACCAAAAAATTAATAATCCGGACTAGACCTAGTCTGATACCATATTAGAATTGTTAATATAGGCAAAGTGTAAAATTCATTAATAAAAATTAAGCTTGAGTTAACCATTGTCAAAATGATTAAAATTAGTCATTTAGATAATTGACCCTTACTAATTATAAACTCTTTAACATATTCATGTTTAATCAATATGGGATACTTTAACAAGTATCTTTTTTAAATTTAAGTTAATGTTTGGTAAATTTAAATTGTCTATTTATAACACTATATAAACTAATTTGACGGTTTGATTACTAACAAATAATGAAAAATTAATTTTATTAAAGTTTAAAAAGTTATTATTACTATTTAAAAATTTTATAATATATTATAATCTTATAAATAACGATAAAAAATTACTTAGTTTTTTTAATGAATTAGTTCTTATAAACTAATCCGTTTTTATAAATTAAAATAAAAAATTAATTTTATTTAACATTTTTAATTAAAATTTAAATTTTTCCGTAAGTAACAATAATCGTCTTTCAGTTATTTTTCAAATTCTTTTATTTTGTTCAATCTTTAACCAATTTTATGGCGTCTAATATTGTTCATATCAATTATCCGGATCAGATCCTTTATTTCAGATAACCAGTTTCTACTATTTTTCATTAAATTTTATCCACAAATTTATGTGAGGTTTATACAAATATGTAGAAAATATTTAATAGAACATAATAAGAACACTATAACCGAAATAAAAGATCTGATCCTAATTGAAACACCCTAACAAGAACGGAGTGCACCAATCCTCAATTCTCATCGTAACTGAAATAACTGAGTTGTTAATTAATTCGCAGACTATCCACAAATTATTTTTCGCACAAGTAAATCAAAAAATTACAAATGCAAAATAATGAAGACGCCGACGTTTGGTAACGCAGTTCGGCACACTTTGCCTACGTCTGCAGGATCCTCACTCAGATTAATCACTTTCACTGTAGTTCGCAAAAATTACACAAGATTGAACTATCCCCGTACCACTCAATCTATGTAACTGACCCACAACCTAACTACCCGTGAAAGACCTTCACACCGAATAACACGACCGACTCGTGTTAACCTCGTCAGAGGATTTTCCTAACTATTTCTGCTCAAACGCAAAAACAAATAAAACAAGAAAACAACAATTTTCAGATCTGAAATTCTTCACCGAAATAGCCAAGTTGCTAGACTGCTTGATAGAGATAAAAGAATTGAACTTGCAACCAATAAGAAAAGTTACCGTTGGTAGAGAGAGAAGCTCTCACATCTCTCTACAAGTTTTCCTTTGTTTTCTTTAAAGTCTTGCCTACTATCTGTTTGTTAAAAGTCTTCTTTGGTCTAACGCAAACCAGTTACCGTGGTTAATGGATCGCCAAGCTACTAAGAAAGTTCGCATACGCGAACGGGAGGAAGACCCCCTCTCCCCACATCTACTCCTACGCACACTCAACCCAGTTACAACGCCATTGTTATAGGCCAAGCCGCCCAAGAACCCGGAGTTACCAACCTGGATTGGCCTGAGGAGGACCCTATCAAAATAGCCGAAGGAGATATCTCCGTTATTCAAGGAGAATTCGGACTGGGGGTGGAGCTCTCTAACACCCTCAAAAACAAATTGGACAAAATTTGGAACCAAGCCGTAGTCATTAAACTTCTGGGAAGAAAAATTGGATTCCATCTCCTCAAATCCAGGTTGTCGTCTCTATGGCAACCTAAAGGGCCAATGAAAATAGTTGATTTAGATCATGACTTTTACCTCATCAACTTCATTGACGAGCCAATTGCAAGATCTGGGATTTTCGGGCCCAAGGTTCACTTGGAGGCGAGGCACTATTCTTGCTCGTTTAGACCTAGCCTTCGGATCTCCCTCTTGGCTTACTGCCTTCCCCAACACCATTGTTCACCACCTCCCGTTTCTGAAATTTGATCATCGCCCACTTTTAATCACTCTCAAGCCGGACCTGACTCCTCCTCCTTCCCCACGACCTTTTAGATTTCAATCTACCTGGCTTACTCACCCCAGATTTCGTCAGGTTGTCGCAGAGAATTGGCAACCTCGTAGCTCCGATATGAGTGGCGAACTCAAACGATTTTCGGACCGGCTACAACACTGGAACAATGCCACCTTTGGAAACATTTTCCATCGTAAAAAGCGACTGCTAGCTCGTCTGGGTGGACTCCAGCACAAGTTGGAAATT
>JANZXP010000005.1:538170-548974 GCA_027576715.1 Erythroxylum flavicans | reverse complement strand
TCGGCCAGCAAATTATAACCTTAAATCTAAACTCAAAGATAATTATCCTATGAATGGAGAAGCTTAATGAGTTCCTATTTCTTGTTCTTGATTAGGAGATTAATGAGGGTAATTAAGAGAACCAGCTATGTATGAAAAGGATGTTTAATTAGTTATATATTTCATTTACCCTTTTTAATTATTCGAATAGATCTTTAACTAAATTATGTATTTCACATGACAAAGCTATCAATTTTTACTTTCTATTCACTTTTAAAGGAATACTTAATAAAAAAAGAACAATTATTAATGTTCAATTCCTAAGAAGCAATCTGTGACTAATCAAAATCCTTAATTTGTTTTATTAGGATATAATATAATCTAAAATAAAATTTTTGAAAGTAGATAAAAACGGGTTTATAATTACTTATACACTTCATTTTAATTATCTAATCAAACATTAATTCTCGTTAAGAACTACTTATTTTTAAAGAAATAATTATAAAAGTTATTGTAAAATGTAATGAAAAATCGTAGGGGTGTATTAGTTTCGCAAACTCTTCGATTTACTATAGTCGTTTCTAACACGATCAAAACCACAAAAAAATTAAATTTTCAAATATAAATCAATACCAAATTTTGATAATACAGTTTGGCACATCTTGTTTACGTCTGCGAGACCCTCACTCAGCTTAATTCTTCTACTAATGACGATAGTTTTATACAAGGCTTTACTGAGCCGACACCACTCAACACTTTACACTATCCCTTGTTCTCACAGTCTGTGAAAGAATTTCATACCCAATAGTATGTTCGCCTCATACTAACCTTAACATAGAATTTTCTCAAATGATGTTTGATGATAACAAAACAAAATAAACAACTCAACTGATTAAATAAAATTTAACATAAACGAAAACACTCGAGAAAGAAAACAATTTCCTTAATAATGTAGCTTTTACAAATCAACTTATTAGGATTAAATAAACTAACCAATAAATTATTTATTAAATATACCAATAACTTTTTAAGATAGTAAAAAAATAACTAACTTTTAGTCTATCAATTAAATAACAATTAATAAGCTATTTGTCAGACACCGATGCTGTTTTTTGTCCAAGTGAACAACTAAATGATGCCGTTTTTTGTTTCCCTTTCATGTTTTGTCCTTTACTTATCTAAAAGAGCAATAAAACCTAACACCCAGCTAGCTTCTTAGGTTTCCTACTTAATGAAAGTAAAGTGATGTCATTGAATATGCACCAGATTTCTTTTTCTTTGCAGTTTATAAGTCACATGACTGTAATTTGATAAATATTTAGAGCTTTAAAAATAGATTGAAAAATGAAGATAAAAGAAAAAAACATTATCTAGTTTATTTATTTTTTAAAATAAATTTCACTTTGTAGAAAGTTACACAATATGTTATTTCAAATTTGAGTTTGTGTCTAACCTAATTTAGATTTTTTGAATTTAACTCAATTAAATATTATTTATTTCATTAATTTAAACATATTTTCAATTTCCAGTGAAAAATGTATATAAAAGCTCTAGACTTGTACTTTCCTTTTATAAATATAGAGAATTTTTTTTGTTTAAGTAATTTAAAAATTATCGTATTGAAGTGGTGACGACTAACTCAAGGACAATCTGCTCTGATGCCATGTTAAATTTTACAAGATTATGCCTAAATAAACTGAGCACATACAAATTTAAATAAGATTCCATTCTAAAATTAATTGGCGATAGAAGGAGTAACTCATTAGGCTTATATGTATATTAAAGTCCATATATTATTTCTAAGTTGGACAAACTCTTATATTTCAACAGTAGAAGTTCTAAAAACCTGGTTTGTTCGAAAGTTGAATCTATTGATCAAGAGATATCACTGTCAGGATTTTAGTTTGTCTCCCACTGGAGATTTCTTTGAGATGCTTCAAGCACTTCAGGATCAAGTGGTGATAATCCTGCAAATTCTGCAGGAATCGACTTCCAATACAGACTTGGTTCCCAGTCAACCTCTTTAAGAGTCCTCAGGATTTCCTTCACAACTATTCTGCTACCCTCTGGTGAAAGATGAACTCCATCTCTGCAGAAGGAATCAAAGATATTTGATTCATAAAATATACAAAAGAAAAGATATAAACCCTTGCTATAATTTTTAAAATTATAGGAAATTCGATATCTTTTAATCTACATAATTGATAAAGAAACAACTGATAATCAAATGATAGTGTTTAAAAATTTCATTTTTCAAGACTTTGATAGTGAAATTTACGCCAAGCAAGCAGTAGACCAGTCATCCTTCTGCTGTATTGCAGTCCAAAGATCAACGGCTTTAAACCCCATTTCTTCACATAGCTTCAGACAAGCCTCTGAATATTTTCTGCAGCTCTCATTTGTTCTCCTCAAACCTAAGCTGCCTCCAAAAACAAAACCACCATAAAATAAGACTTGCACCTTCTACAGAATTCAGGTAAAATGCAAGTTTTGGCAGGCCAAAATTCAAGTTTGGCAGGCCATCAAGTATTAGACAGGCCCTGGATCCGAAATCCGAAATCCAAAATTTCTTATCTAGAACCGAGCTCAGATTTGATTGAATCAGGCTAGTACTCGAAATTTGAAATTTTTTTCTTTTGATCTCAACTTAGAATGGATAGGGTTAGTCCTTTGGACTAGAAATCTATAATTCTGAACCCAAAATTTGAATGGCTGAGCCATTTTGCCAAAGCTTAAATGCAAGCTAAGTGTCAGGAACAGCAAACCTGCCAAGGAAATTTCGTATCAAGTCCTCATTGACTGGAGGTGGACTTAGAAAGATGGCCCGAGTCTTTTCAGAAAGGCTCTACCAAACAAACATATAAATTAAACCTCACAAATGATAAGATCAGTAAGTACTTCGAATCTGGTCAGAAAGATTACTTTCAGATGCGTAGCGATCTTCCTCATGTTTTCTGTGTACTCGGGAACTGGCACCTGAGGACTCAGCCCATTCTGGACTTGAAGAATCGAATCATTTCCTCCAAAGTACACGATAACTAGTGCAGGTTGAACAGCTGCATCCTGAACAAAAGCAGCAGAAACCAAGGTTTTAAATTGCGTATTACGGGTTACATTACGATCGAAGATCGTTCACTGATCGCAACCGGAATATTATTGCTATCGGAAGTTAAGAATATAGAAGCAATCAACAGAAGTACCTTGGGGAACACTTGTTCAAGCACCTGTAAAGCATTCCTGGAAGTCCAACCTCCATATCCTCGTACCAAAATGTCTGCCTGTCTCAATTCCAAAACCAATTTAATTTTAGGTATAATCTATGCTTAATATAGTATTGTTTTGTAAGAAGAAATTGTTACCCTTCGAGCATACAAGTCTGCGAGGATAGAGCCCCAGCCTTCATCTGCAAAACTGAACTGAACAATGGACGATCCGAACAGCACAATTTGTGGTCTGTTTGGACCAACCATTGGTATATAGAAATTATTCAGACAACAGAGGTAAGGAAGAGAGACAGCATTTGAGACCTTAAAAGAACACCAAATGGTGTCTTTTAAGGTGAGAACGTGATTCAGTTGTTGGCTCTCCACTAGAATCTACACAAACCTAAAAAGACTAGTAAATATGGTCACATTACATTAAAGGAGATTCCATATAGATCTACAAGTTTATCATAGTACACTTGTACAAGTTTATCACTGGTTTTGTTTGGTAACGTAGCTTGTAATAACAAAATTGGAATAAATTGTAAATAATCCTAAATTTGCATTTCTACTGACTGTCTGGATATAAACTGAAATCAAATAACAGGAATAAGAATAAGAGATAAAAATATTATTAGAATATTATCAAATTATTATTAGTATATTCTAAAGATATTGATTCTTATCGCCAAAATCACATATTATGATTTTATTTTATTTTATTTCATTTATACTTTTATTCTTATTATAAAAATCATTTATGCTTATTTAAAATTAATAAATTTATAAATCATTTACAAATTTGATTAATTATTTATAAAATACAAAATATTTTAAGTATTTATTTACAAAATAAATCACATAATAATCACATATGAGTAAAAAAATTTATTATCATTCATAATTATTTAATATCAAGTACTAGCTTGACTATTAACTTTTTAAATTTTATACCCAAAAAAACATAATCACTAATTCCATTCTTATTCCAATTATCTCTTTGTATTCTCATTCTTATTGTTTTTGTTCAGATTCTTTTATTGCTCTAAAAGAATTAATGATCTAAATGGATCCATCTCTTGATTTATTAAGTGTGAGGATGGCAAAACTAGTTGTGAATCGGTCAACGAATTTGACTAAAACTTTTTGAAACAGAGAAATTTGTAGGGGTTATTTTTTGAATGTATATTAGGTAAATTTTTGGATTGACGCAATAACCTGTAAATCATACCAATCGGGTACTCCGCATTAGGCAAGCTTTATACGATAGACTTGATCGAAATAGCGTAAGTAAGGGGATTCGAACACAAGACTTTTTAACCCCATACCCCCCACTTTACCTCCATTTAGGATGACAGTGAATTTTCAACCCGATTAATATCTGCATTACTCGACCCAAAAAATAGACATTGAGGCTAAAAAATGGATGCTGAAAAATGAATATGGATATGGATTTGGATATAGGTTTAGTAATAACCCGAACCGATGGATACCTATATCCTACCTGCTTTTTATTAACTCTATTTTTTATTTTTTTGAATATTTATGGTTAAATATAACAAAATATTAATATTTTTTTAGTAGAAATAGCTTTAAAATTTTTACTTTACTCCTCAGTCCTCACATTTTTCATCATATTTTATTTTCTTATAAGATGATAATAATGCAAATGATATAGAGATGGAGTTTTGAATATTGTGGAGTTTATGCAAAGACAATTTGAAGCTTTGGATATTTCAGTCTTTGTTCCAGTTCTTGATTTTGAAAAATATATGTTGTCTTTGCACTAAACATTATGATTTTTATTATTACAATTTTATAGTTTTTTAAGACATACAAATCAAAATCTTGACTTATTATTATTAAACTAATTTTGATTTAGAAATTTCTCAAAAATTTGCTCTTTATATTTTTTAATTAGAAGTTATATTTTTATATGCTATACAACTCGATGAATATCTAAAAACTCGAATAATTCAATAAATTTAGATATAAGTGGTAAATTGTAAAAATCGATAGATATAGATATGGATATAGGTTGAATCATAAAAATGGATATAGATATAGGTAGGGTAATACCTGAACCGAACCCTACTCTTTGTCATCCCTACCTCCATTCTTATTCCGATTAATGATCGAAAACGCTAAAACGATGTTGGATTAATTTGAAATTTGCTTGGATTGAACTCCAATTAGGGAAAAATGATATTTAAGATATGTAATTAACGAGTTATTCTACACTATTAAAAATTACGGTGAACACTTTTAGAAGAATAAAGAATATGAAAGCGAAAAGAAGTGTAACAAAAGTATCATATAAACCAAAAAATTCTAAGTGCATGCAACTTGTTTGTCCACTGAAGCTTCTTTTGGTACCCTAGTTGAGCACTATCAACCAAGTGATGTCTGATGTTCATTGCCTGTCCGCTAGCGAAACACTCCAAAATGCTTAGTCACGATGAACGACTTTAAGAGATGCTTGTTTCATGGGTTTAAGAAAGAGTTAGCGACTAAAGAATAAAAAGTAAGTGGTTGATTGTTGATTATTATTATAGGGATAATAATTTAATATTTTACATTTGGGAAATTGTTCATACTTTTCATTTAGCAGAGAAATGAAATTCATTGTTGATACTCTTCGTTTAGTAGAGAAATGAAACTCATTTTTTATTAGTGATTATTTTTTAAAAAATTTTAACACTAATTAATTAATTACATTATAATTAATTAAAATATAATTCATAATTAATTATATTTTATTAAGTAATTAATTACAATATACTTAATTAAAATATAATTCATTCATTAATTAAAATATTGTAATTAATTAATTAAAATATAATTATTCATTAATTAAAATATTGTAATTAATTAATTGCAACATAATTCATTAAATATAATTCATTTATTAATTAAAATATAATAAATTTTATTTCTTAATATTTTTTACAAACCAACAACTGTCAATGGTAATTGTAATTATTCCTTCCTCTTAACTAACCATCAATTATAATGATAATATTCATTCTCATTCTTTACTATATTTATTCTCATTCCTATTATCATTCTCTCATGCGAATCAATCGCCCCTTTAATATTTTAATAATCACGGGTGGTATATTTTAATAGAACATGCTCTTCATTTGTGTCTAATGAAATCACAAGTCCTTTTCTGTGAGATTACTTTTTGTTTTAATTATTCCTGAGATCCTACTTGCATCTATATAAGAATCAAAGAATTGTAATAAGTTTACAAAAAGTTTAGCTATATCGAATCTAAACAAGTAGGCTTAGATTCAAGTTTGTTTGATCTTTAAGCTATTTAGAAAATTCTAAAAATATTAAATTAAAAGTATTTTATTTCAAACTCGACCTGAATTTATATGTAAGCATGTATATAAAAATATTTTACATGTAATTTTAGCAATGTTTTAAAGACCGGATCGAAAGTTAAACCAACAAGACAAAAGATTTAAGGTTTAAAATGTTCAACCGGTATTAGACCATCATAAAACTCGCATAAAGATTAAATAAAATTTAAAAATAATTGAAGAAGATTATCCTTACCCATCTAAAAATTTAAAGTTTAATTGAAAAAAATGTTAAATGAAAATTATCCAATTTATTTTGATTCATAAAAACTGATTACTTTACAAAATTTGATTGATTAATCAATAAATTGATCAATTTTTTACAACAATAATTATTAAACTAAATTAAACCGAAATGTTAAAAATCGAACCAAAAAGTTAGTCGGTTCAAGATGTTTATTATTAAACCGGTTTGGTATTTAAAATTTATAACAATTATAAACAAAAGTTTAGAAGAATATATAAAAATTAATATATTCTAATTGTTTTATATTCTTAAAATTTAAAAAGTTTCATTTTATATATTATCACAAACTATTTTAAGAATTTTATATCACTTTAAACCCATTGTTGAAATGAAATTCTATTCAAAGGATCTCATATTCTTATTATTTGATAACTAAACAATAAAATTTTAAAAATTTAAGTATATTTTAAAATAAATATCTTAAATAATTATTCACAAACATGAAAATGTAAGCCCAATTACAATTGATTGGACCATATATGGTCCAAAGTCCATCGGGTACGGTACTCTGGTGTATCCAACCCGATAGAGAAAGAGATGGACATAGCTCTTTTCTCTGCGTCCTCTCTTTTCGCCGGCGATCTTGACGACTTCGATGGTAACTACATTGATCTCTATCTGTCTCTCTTTTGGCTCCACCAAGCTTGTAGTTTAATACCCATTTCACAGATTTAAGCTTTCTTTCTAAATTCTTTGTAGAGGAGCAAGAGAAAGAGCCAGAAGAGAGCTATGTGGAGAGGAAGCACAGTTTTCCCGGAATGGTAATTCTTGTTATTGCAATGCTTCTTGGTCAGTCCTGTGATGGGTTGATTTGTTTTCTTAAGACTGGCAAGAAAGCTAATCTTAAGAAAGCTCTTTTATTTACTCCTTGTTCCCTCGTGTTTTGGCTTGTTCTCAGGAGTTGCTCATTCGGGAGTTTTCTTTTCATCAGTTGAATGCCAACTTACTCTGGCCAGGGACATTTTCATTTGCAGAATGGTTGGTTGATCATAGGTCAATGGTTGAAGGACGACGCTGCATTGAACTAGGAAGGTACTTTGACATTTTCATTGATAGGACATTTTCATTCGTAAATGTACTTTGACATCCCTAACCACTAGGCGAAATCCTAGATGGTCTGGTCATAATTTTGGTTTCCATCACATTACCTTCAAGCCCTATCAATGCCTTTTGTAAGACGATAATGTTACTGATATGTGTTTGTGTCTACTTCTTGACTGTCTGGCCTTTGTTTAGCTGAAAGATTTTGATTTGGAGATTGAATAGAAGTTCTGTTGATGTGAAATAACTTTCCAATTTTCAGCGGAACTGGGGCCTTGGCCATTTTCCTCCGGAAATCGTTCCATCTTGACGTCACGACATCTGACTATTATGATGATGAAATCGAGCAAAACATAGCTCATAACTGCAGGGTGAATGGAGTTAATCCCGTTCTTCCTCACATAAAGCGTAAGTTGCTTGGTCTTCTATATGTTGTATGTGTAGTATAACAATTGTAAAGATCAATATGGATTTGTCTTTTCTTCTTTCACGAAAAGGTCATTATAGAAATTGATCAACAAGGTACCGATGCCATTTTAGGACAATGTCATGTAGGAAGCTACCATTTGATGGATGACATGGTAGGAACCTACCGTTTGATTCCAATATGATCATCTTGATTCTTGAGTGGGACACATGAAAGGCCACTGGTTTCTTTTATAGTTAGTGGAAAATATTTTCATAATATTTATTCATAATGCTAAAGGATAAGAATTACCATTTCTTTGTGCTCTCATTCAAACTAATCTTGTTTTCTTGTATATTGAAATAGTGTTTTTCTGTACTTTCAGATTCATGGGGAGACAACTTTCTGTCTGTTGATCCTTCTTGGGACCTAGTTATTGCAAGTGATATCTTACTATGTAAGTTACTGTCATTCCAACTGTGCAAATTTCAGAATTATCATTCTGAATTAGATGAGAAGAGCATGAGAAGATTAAGCTTAGACTTTATAGTGCTTTAAAGAATGTGAATAGCTGCTTTGACCAAGAAGTTAAGAATCCTTTACGCAGGAGACAATGCTACTAACAAGTATTCAATTGGTTACAACATGCCATGCTTAGTGCTATGTTGCGGAACTGACATTGTCTTCAACCATGATTTGAACATTTCAAAACTTCAGTTTTGCTTCCTTGTTTTCTGCTTGTTGGTGTTGTAGACGTGAAACAGTACACAAACTTGATAAAAACTCTTTCCTTTCTCCTCAAGTCTTACAAGCCAAACTGTGAAAGAGCAGAGAATGAGCTGAAAGCAGGTATACTGTCTGATTTAGTGCTTGAACAAGGCATTAGAATCTGAAGGATAATCTTTGTGATCTTCTCGTCTGTTGCTGGCAGAAACTTTTGCAGGCTTGCCCAAGCCGGCATTTTTGATGAGCTGGAGACGTAGAATTGGCAAGGAGGATGAATCTGTCTTCTTCACTGGTTGTGAGATTGCTGGACTTGAAGTTAGACATCTCGGAAACCGTGTGTACTGCATTACACCTACTGATCAACACTCAACAATCAAAATTACTGATACCACTTTCGTCGAGTTATCGTAAGAGCTTATTTATACATATCTATATCAAAGACTTCATTTTGATGATTAAAAGTTTGAGCAGTAGAGATTAGTAAAATTTAAAATTCTGATTTCCATTTGTGTTCCTTATTGACAATTTAGTTGAAATGACGTTCTGATATGATCTTCTTTTTTTGAGTTCTGATATGTCTGTTCTGTATTTCATGTTAATTATTTGAATGCTTGGCTTAAGATGACTGGATTTCGAGCTGTATTCTACTTTCTTTTGTTCAGGTTTTGAGTCTGGCTTGGGGTAAGACTGCATAATTCTTCAAACTCGGCCTGAACTTCTTTCACATACAAAACGATATCTTTTTTTATATTAATGAATAGTTATTTTCAGACTTGTTGAAACCAATTAAATTTAGATTCAGACTGAATGTTTCGGGTTCAATTAGATTTCAAATCGAGCTAGAGCTGTTTGCTTACAGTCTTCTCTTCTCTTTCTCTCTTCACACTCCTTAACCAAGAGGTCGTGATACAACTTTTCTCAAAGCTTGGAATTAAAATTGCAAAATGTTATTAACCCTTCACTAGGACTATCCTTCTAAATAGAATCAACAAAAAAGATTGGAGAATTTGCCATGATTAGTGGTAAAATTAGTTTTTCTTGAAGGTTTTAAAATTAATAAAAAAGAGTCTAACGTGTCCGGTGCACAAAACACCCCTACTTTGCAGGGTTTTGGGAAGAGTCATAATATATGACTCCTTTTTTAATTCTTATAAAGAGGTTGTTTTTTGACTTAAACATGTGATTTTACGGTAATTTTATCAGTTGTTCTATGACTCACCTTTTTGCAATTTAATAAATAATCATAAATAAAATAAGGTTTGTAAGATTTAATTCATCGTTTAATTTTAAACTGTTGGTTTATTAAATAACTTATTAAAAATATGTAATTTTAATTAATTTTAATTAATTTAAAACGTACTTCAAAATAATTATTGATCAATTTTATATATATTAAAGATAAAGCTATACAATTTCTTTAGTTTCAAGCAAAAATTATGAATTGTCCTTTTCTTAAAATGTTTAAATTTAGTTTTTATCGTTATGTATAACATTATGCTACACTTTAAAGTTTTTGAAATGGTATTAAATTTTAATTAAGTTTTTGGCATCTTTTAATATATGAGTTATAAATTTAATTTATATCATGTCACAATTAGGTAATTTAAACCTATAATAGAAACTCTCTAAATTGATACTCGGTAAATTAATATAAACTCTCTAAGATAATATTTTTTTCCGGTCCTGACTTGGGCCAGTTGAAAATTTAACAAATTTCGATAAGATAACAAGATAATATATTTTCAAAACACCCTTATGTAAATATAGGGTCCCATTAATATCATAAATTAATAATTATATAAACTTACACAAACATAACTAAGACAATTTA
>JANZXP010000005.1:510676-521833 GCA_027576715.1 Erythroxylum flavicans | reverse complement strand
ATGGTGGCTTCCTCCAGATGAGATTATCCTACAGTCCTGCTGCTCATTATTTCCTGTTTCTTGTTCAATGGACTGATTGTCGTCTTGCTGGTGCTTTGGGATTGCTTAGGATTCTTATATACAAGGTGTTTTGCACTGTCTTTGTTTGAGAAAAGTTCTCTTCAATGATCTGACATTGATTCTCACAGGCTTACGAAAATGGCAAGACCACTATGTCCATTCATGAGAGAAGAGCTAGTTTGAGAGAGTTCTATGGTGAGCTGCGATGAATTGCTGTTTGTATTTGTTGAGTGAACTAGTTCTTAACTTGAATCTCTTGTTGCAGGTGTGATATTTCCTTCCTTAATGCAACTCCAAAGAGGAATTACAGATGTTGAAGACAGGAAACAGAGAGAGATTTGTGCCAAGTATAGAAAGAAATGTGAAATGAACAAAGGGAAACTCTCCGAAATCGATTTCGAGAGAGAAGAAGAATGCGGGATTTGTTTGGAGATTAGCACCAAAGTCGTACTGCCAAATTGTAGTCATTCATTGTGTATGAAATGTTATCATAGTTGGTAAGACTTGCTACTATATCAGTCTATGATCCTAGTTTCATTTGAACTCCTTGCAATTCATAAGAGAACTATTTACTTTTGTTTCTTCTTGATTCTTTATGTTCAACATAAAAACATTGATGAATTTGTTGTTTTGATGTCATCAGGCGTGCAAGGTCTCAGTCTTGCCCGTTCTGTCGGGATGGCCTGAAGAGAGTAGGCTCCGGCGACTTGTGGATCTATACCTGCAATAAAGATATCCCCGACTTGCCTTCAATCACTAGAGAGAACTTGAAGAGGTTGTTCCTGTACATTGACAAGTTACCTCCCGTTTTTTCCAAACCAATGCTCGTTACCTATGATCCAAGGCCTCCCTAAGGATAGATTGACTTTAGGGTTGGAAATTTGTACATATAATAATTGGCCGATTGTTTACATCAATTTTTTAGTGTAGAAAATTGTTATTGCACCTTGATCTGTATTGATCCGCCGAGTTTGGAACTTTGTTCTTCAATGGAGTTCCTTTGAAAGATTGTGTTTTGATCATCCATGTGAGAAGTTCAGAAGATCCTAAACTAAGGATCACAAGCACAAATGACCAATATCTGCTCTTGAATCATCAGAAGCAATGAACATGGAATTGTAAAGAAATTGATTCCAGACAGATAAGGCAAAGGAAAGTATTATCTCAAACACTCGACTAACCGAACTAAAAATTACAGGACTCAGACAGGAGCTGATAGGTCAGAGTCATCAAGAAAAGACAATTTTTCCTGCTTTTCAAAAATATCATAGTTTTTCCTTCTCTGATTCTGATTCAGAGAGAACCTAACTACTATAGTCAGGTAGCTGAGAGACTATACACCCAGAACTTCTGCTCCAAAATCCGACTTCAATCATCGTCTTCTTCATCTTCTTCCTCCACTTCCTCTTCCTCTTCTTCATCTTCCACTTCTTCCTTTTCTTCGTCCTCCTCCTCCACATCGTCCTGCAGACACAATTATTGGAAGGACATTGCACATCAACGGCTAACACCATAACATAAGGCAGTGAAGCTAAAGTTGGTAATAGGTCTGATAGAAATTATTTCAGTTCTTGATGCAAAATGAAAACTTAGATTGGAGAACACTTAGCTAACACTTTGACGGAAAACAAATCAAGAAAGAACGGGAAAGACCCCTACATGTCCTTCGTTCAAAGTATACTATCATTGATCGTAATCAAGTCATTAAAACAGAAGAGGTACTCTTCTGCCAATGTTTGACGGAGTCGGGTCAAACATGCAAAGAAGCCACCAGATCAGCTCTTTCAAATGAAAGTACAGAAATTCAATGTATACCTGCTTCTTGTTATAGGCATTCATGAGCTTCCCGTACTCAGCCTTCCTCTTTGCAGCTTTGGCTTCATATGGAGCCTTCTCCTGCCAATGAGTTATTACATAGAAAGGTACACAACTGAGAAAACTAAAGCTAATGTTAAATTCACTGTGATTTCTGAACAAGCATATGTTGATGGTAAATGCTTACTACCGACACTGTCTACAGAACCACTACAAAGATTAGATTTAAATCCGCGGTTAAATGGCTTCCGAATTCCCATAAAATCATTCTTTGCAAATGCATCTCGTTAATCCACAATCAAGAAACATATCAATCGATAACAAACAAGAGATTATATATAAAAGAATATATGATCACTTACAGCAGGAGACAATGATTTCCATTTCTCTCCTCCAGCTTTCCCAACCTTCAGTGATCGAAACCAGAAGTTAAACCAAACCAATCACATATCTTCCAGAAACATGTCAAAACTGAGACTATATCACTAGAACAGGTCGAAAAGACCGCTTACTGCTGCAACAGACGACACGTTTGGGTTTTCCTTCTTGAACGTCTGCCTGAACTCTTCCCTGAAAAATTAACGTGGCAAGATTTATAGGCATCCTCCAATACTGGTAACAACAAGCAGCTAACTTCCATCCCAAAACGTAACAATGTGAAATACATACAGGAAGACAAAAAAGGCACTAGGAGGGCGCTTTGGTTTGTTCGGGTCTTTCTTGGCCTTTTTATCCTTCTTAGCATTTCTCTTGGTACTCTTACCCACAACAGCAGCCGCCTTTCGTTTCCCAACCTTTCTGAAAATAATAAAGGTATATTTGACCCATCACTACTGTAATCTGAACATGGCTGCATCCTCCATTTGAGTATTGAAAATTAGATACAACAGAACTTGTTAAGATTGAAATAGCCGAAGTTCAAGAATCCCAAAAGCTATAAGCATCCATGCATGTCAAAGCACAGGTATCAATTAACTAACTTATCATCAGCAGGCTTCAAAACTTCCCTTGAGACCTTCAACATCCCCTTGCCCTTGGTTGTCTTCATTGTTATTAGACCTACTGCAACGAATTAGAACAAAATAAGAAATTCACAGCACAAAACATTCCCTAAATCACTTGGAACTTCATGCAGACTCCATGAAAGATAAGCTTTGACCTAGTAGCCAAAGCTCCAATCATACAAGTCAACGCCATCGTAGATTATATTTCCGAAAGCATAAGAACCCGTATAAGGACAAAAACAAAGAGTAAAAACAAAAAAGACAAAAGGGAAATAGTACATATAACTGCTTAACACTTGGACTGCCTGGAGTGGATCGAAACCCTATGTTCAGATTCTATACCAGAGATTTCAGTCGCCGAACTAAAAATAATCTGATGACAAATACGCAAGACCAAAAAATGACATGGGTTCTGGGTATAGAGTTATAAAACACCAATTCACTACACTTTTATATCAAAAAACCCGACTTTACACTTAATTGAACACGAAGAAAAACTAGAATTTTGTGCTGTTGCAACTGGCTAAGAAAACAATAAAGCTTCGATCTTTTAATAGCTTATATAACCACTAAACCACAAAACTCAAACCCAAAACACAATCAACAAAAAAAAAAACCACTGAAAGATAAAGCAAAAACAGAACACTCATGCACCAGAAAAGGAAAAAAAAATCAAGAACAATCCATTACCCAGAAAGTTTAAGCTACCAACAAAGGCAAAAGAACTAAAAAAAAAAAGAAAAACAGATCGTGGAAAATATAGGGTACCTCAGAAAACTTCAATCCTTTTTATAAGAAACAGAGATGAGCAAAACAGGGGAACTAAGTATGCAGAGAAACCGAGCCAAAGAGCGAGAATATTGAAGAACACAAACGAAAACGGTACGACCGAACTAAGAGAGTAATAAAGTCGGTACGAGTGACCATTTAAACCGGTAAATTTTGACGTGTACTTATCTTTGGATTACTTTAACCGGCTATAGCCGGTTCCTAATATTCGAGGCCATCCCTATAATTATTATGATGATAGATACTTTGTATTTCCTTATTATTTAATTATTAATATATTTAAGAGTTTACTTTAGCCTCTAAATCATAATAATCATAATTGTAAAGTTGTTCTTTCGCTATTATTCCACTTTTTGACATATTTAATGATATCTTAATTGTAATTTAGTTCAAATTTTGCTAAAGTCTATAGTCTCGTGATATCTAATAGTATACAATCTTATCCCTACTTGATAAGAATACTATTTCTAATAATAAAAGACATAAAAATATTTTTATTAAAAATTTGACTGAAACGTAAAATCTAAAAAGGTCCTGTAATATACAATTTTAATTTTTTTTATTACTAGGGATAACAGAGAAAGAAAATATCTAGACACCTATTTCGGGAAATGTTACCCCTACCGTATCCTTGAGCAGGATATCCATAACTTTGGTAAAGGGAAAACGGTAATACCCATACCAAAAGACACGACATGCGTAGCTAACCGATCTGCACAATAATTTCTTTCTCTAAGCATATGTTGGCATCTAAGCTCTTAATGCTTGTCCAAGATGGCTCGAATGGTCATTAATAAAGGAGTTTTTTGGCCATTCGTGTGTACTGAGAAAGACAGGATGTTTATCACCTATAAAGAATCAACTTTTACTTCTATCTTGCGATACCCCAAATTTCAAGCCAAGGTCAATCCGGTATGAACTTACCAAAGTTCAACATCTAATGACGAACACGAGCCTATATTATGAACAAATCCACTCAACCAATTTTCGGAGCAATCACGAAGTAGACTCCCTGCAGTAGCATGACGAGTAGAGCTCTTGGAGGCACCATCTGTGTTTAACCGAACCCACTCTCTTTTGATTTTGACCAACCAATTTGTCTTGTAAATATTCTCTCCTTGGCATATGTGGTTCGATTAGCTATTAAAGTAAAAAAAGTTGTTTCATTTATAAAAAATAAGGTTAATGTAATTAAAAAATATGGTTGATGACATTTAATTTAAAATTTTATTTTTTGGAATATAAAAATTAATATTTACCCTTTGTTTATAATAAATTGTCATATAATTCCTCTTTTACATTTATTGATTTTCATTTATTCATAATTTTAATAAAAACAATATTTTGAGTAAAAATTTAACATAATATAATAAAAAGATGTTTAATAATTAAATAGTATTAAAAAATTAGATAATAATTTTAACAGTAGAAAAAAACATAATTTTAGGGACTTCAACATAATTAATCAAAATGTTTTGTAACATTAAAAGTTTTAAATAATTTTTTTCCAATTTGCTATGATGTTTTGTTAATAATTTAAAATAAAATATTTTGGGTGGTGCTTAGAATAATTGCCTCCACCATATCTTTTATAGTTAATGACAAGAAAGATATTTGTGTGGAATCAGACAAGTCGACACGTGGTTGCTCTGTTTTGACTTTGAATTGGGTTGTCTGACCGCGAGGTCTTCCGTGATCAAGTCAAGTGATCAAGTCAAGTCTTTTGTTTAGTAATTCTGTTTCCCTTCAATTTTCTATTAAGGCCTGATTTGGAAAAGCAGGAAAAGTTGTAATATGCTAAAATTAACCTACTAAAATGATAAATATTTATTTTTAACAAATATTTATATATTTGAAATTACTATTTTAGTAATTACTAAAATATAAAAATAAGTGTTTGACAAGTGCGATTGTGGTTGTTGAAAATAAGTAAAATAACTAAAAAGCCTATAAATTTAATAAGCTATTAATTGTTGTATAAATAATTAAAATATATTATTAGTCATATAAATTTAAAATTATAAATAAGAAAATATTAAATTAAAATAAGAAAAATATAAATAAAATAAATTTAGTAAATAAAATATTTAATAAAAAATATATTATTAGTAAGAGAGAACAAGAAAAGCTAAAGAGAACGAAGAAGAAAATACATTAAATTTACTTTCTATTAGTTGAAAGTATAATAAAAAATAATAATTATCAAAATATTATCAATAAAAAGTAAAATTTTTACCACAAAAATATTTTCCTCGATTCTCTTTTTGCTTATTAATTTCTAGGACGCTTTTCTCTACAGTACCACATATTCAATCGCAGCCCAATTCATAATCGATGAACAGTTCATTTGAGTCTGGCTTGCGGTTAACTACGTAAACTACGTACTTTCACGTCTTCGGCTTTTGAAAGTTGAAACTGATGCCAAATGATCCAAGCCAGCGCGTAGAGTACTCTTTGGGGTCTCAATTGCCACCAAGGAGACTAAGAAAAGAGAGTAAAAAGAGCTATAAATCTTCCACAAGCCACGCATTTTCTTACTTATTTATTTTTTATTGTTAAAAGTGGGAGCCTACTGTATTCCTCCCATCGAACGCAAAAGATATGCACAGTAATGGTTTTACCAAAGGAAATAAGTTGCTTTCTAAAAGATAGCTTTAAGCATTTCCTAAAGGTGAATTCCGATATCTTTCTTTTGCTCAAACAGACTGGTTGAAAGAAACTTGTTATAATGACCTACGTCAACTTCCATTTACAATCTTATACATATCTTCTTCCTTTTCTTTTTTTTTTTTGCACATACACTAATTATAGAACTAGCTACCTATTTAAATGTGTTTGAGATGTTTGCAAAAGTTGATAGCCACGAAAACAGTGGCACATGTGGAACATAGTGACGACATTGATCTCATTTTTTCCAGTGTTGTATATAGCACTTCCCTTTCATCAAGCTAAGGTGATGATCACTTGGATCTATTGTCAAGGCGTTGGCACCATTTCTTCAGAAAAGAGAGATCTTCTACTTTATGAAGGAGAGTGATAAAAAGTAAGAAAAGAAATACAAAGACATGAACCATTGATCCAATAGTACCCAAAATGAACAAGGCAGAGAAAGGATATTAAGAATGAACATCCTCTGCTCAGACAAAGAGGGAAAGGAGATCTTTAAGACCTAAAAGCAACCAAAAATTGACCTCACTAAGCAAATCAAAAAATAGCAATAAATCTAAATAAAGACAAAATTGTTAACTTCCAAATAACGCAAAACAATCCACTAATAATTTCTCATTTATATTTTACAAAATTCTTCAAGCAACAGATCACTTATTGATTATTTTTATCGACTTCATGTTATCAACTTCGTTTACCAAGCCCTCATTAGCTACATGACATGATCATGGCTTCTTCACATGATTGAGCAACCACTCTCATCATCATCATTGTACATAATTATGGGATCAGACGGTGGAGGTGGCTGGTGATGGTAGTTAAGATGACTTTGAATGGGAGGGGCATAATAACAGGCACTAGAGCTAGGATACGCAGTGCTATAGCTGAGTCCATATGCTGGAGAAGGCGAATAATACATATGAAGATAAGGGTTTGCATGCTGCCACGGAGGGCTGTGAGTCATTGACGGCCCAGGTGGCTCAGGGTCTGAAAGAGCCCTCGGAGAGACATTATCTGGTGGCGGGTTGCCTGAAGTATCACCTCCTGCAGCCGCGGCACCATTGTTGGAATTACCATCTTGTGCATTCTTCTTCTTCTTCTTCCTTTTCTTCTTCTTGCTGTCATTTCCACCGACACTAGTTGCAGTAGCACTTGGTTCAGTAGCCTCCTCGCTGTCAAATTCAGCTTGTTGATCATCTTCACCGTTGGTTTCGTCAGTTTTGGTAGCTTTGTCAAGATTTTCTGTGGAGGTCAGTTGAGGAACATCACCAACTTCTGGGTTGTCTTTAACATCCTTCTTCTTTCCGCTGTTATTAGATCTTCCAGACATTTTCTCCTTCTTCTCAGGCTTTTCTAGCCATAGTTCAGCATGCTTTCCTGATCTCACCAGCTTCTTGATAAGGGTATCTGAATCGACGTTACCAGTTACAGTAACCTTATGTCGAGAATCAATCTCGGTCTTGTAAACACCTGGCCATCATAACAAATGACAAGCAGAGTTTGAAGGACTAACGCTAGAACTTGATGGAACACAACAGCAATAAAATGAAATAGTTGACATCAATCTACCTTCAATACCCTGAAGTACTTTCTTGACTTTCTTCTTGCAGCCTTCACAGTGAATTGAAACTTTCAAGTTCCATGTCTACAAGATATTGAAAACTAGAGTATATAAGCAAGCGAAAAGCACACAATATGCAGCTAAGAAAAGATTAACATGCAGGAGTAGCATTCTATACACGGAAAGCCTATTGTTCAACCTGGTATTTCAGTTGCTCTGGAGCATCTTCAGGTGGCTTAGTTCCCATTATCCTAGAGGGAGAGAGAGAGAGAGGAAGGCAAGGTCTGGGCTGTGAGTGATTGGGCAGGTTGAGGTTTAAGACTTTAAGAGATGAGAATTGGCGTATCATAAAATAAAGCAAGAGAAAGAAAGAGCAAGATTAAGTGGATGCCACGTCACTTGTACACAAGATGAAGAGTTACAGCTATGATACAATCAACAACTCACGTGATCATATCACGTGGCCAGTACTAGGCTGTACCGCTGTAGGCCTCCGTCATCTCCTGTGTCAAGCTTTACATGCAAAAGAGTAATCGGAGACTTTCTTTCAGGGCATTGAAATGGAACTGTGGTACTTGAAGTGGTGGTAGTGACTCAGAAAGATGCAAGTCCAGCTGAAGTTACTTGAAGCTGAAGAATATTTAGCTTGACTTGTAATATAGGTGACAGTTAGTTAGGTATTTTTTTTTTGAAATTCTGCTAATGACAGTTAATAGTTAAATGTATATAAAAGTTGAATACTAGAGACTGTAATTCACTGAATTCATTCAGTAAACTCTGATTACACACAAATATGCTTGAGTTCTCTCTTTTCTCTATTCTTTTCTTTCTTCTTTCTTCTCCGTTGATTTCTTCAAGAAGTTCTTTAATTGTTCTTTAAGTAGTTTATCAGTTCCCCATTGGAATTGATCTCGTACAAATATATGTTTGATAGATAGCAACAACAAATTTCGTATCAGAGCTTTCTTTCATGAGGGATCTGTGAGTGGGTGAGTTTTCTTGAAGGTTCGAAATTGGTGATTCTTTTAGAAGTGCTGTGATTTCGAGGAGTTTATTAGAGATGATTGAGAACTCATCTCAAGACCTGTAGCCTCCAATGTTCAATGGTGAAGGATATGCAATTTAGGCAATTAAGATGGAGGTGTTTCTATAAGGACAGGATCTTTGGGAACCTGTTGAAGATGATTACATGGTTGAAGTGCCAACAGATGACTCATCTATTCCTCAACTGAGGTGGTTGAGGGAGAAGATCACCAAGAAAGCTCGAGCCAAATCATGTTTATACCAGGCCATGGCTCCCTCCATTTTTACCAGAATTATGAAGTTAGATTCAGCTAAGAAAATTTGGGATTTCTTGAAGAAAGAATACTAGGGAGATGATAGGGTTAAGCCCATGAAGGTGCTCAACTTTATGCGGGAGTTTGATAGGCTACAGATGAAGGATGGGGAGTCTGTCAAAGCTTATGCTGAAAAGCTTAGTTGGTTGGCAAACCAGATCAGGCTTCTAAACGTGGAGTTCAATGATGATATGATAGTTTATAAGCTACTAATCTCTATTCTAAAGAAGTACAAATCAACCATTGCTTCTCTGGAAAATTCAAAAGATATGGCCAGCATTAAGTTAGCTGAGGTTGTTAGTGCTCAGGAACAAAAGAATCTGATGAGGAAGGGTGATGCTGCAGAAGGTGCTTACAAGGTATTCACAAAGAACAGTAATCAGGAGAAGTTCAAGAAGAAATGGTCAAGGGGGGCTCCAAGGCATAGAAAAGTCAGAATCAGCAGAAAGATCCATCCAATAATCAGTCTGGTGATAAGAATGGGAAGTATAATACTTTCCCTCATTGTGGTAAGTCAAATTACTTAGCTTATAGATGCTGGAAGAGGCCAGATGTAATTTGTAGGAAGTGTGATCAAAAGGGTCACATGGAGGCAATTTGTAAAAATCAATCTGGACATCAGTCTGGACATTCTTCTGCTGAAGCACAAGTCATTGAAGAGGATGAGAAACTGTTCGTGGTTACTTGTGATCTGGTGGAGTCACTCTCTACTGAATGGATTATCGACAGTGGTTGTACAAGCCACATATCTTCAAATCTTGGTTTGTTTAAACAGTTGGACGGATCAATTCATGTAAATGTAAGGCTTAGAGATAGGTAGTGCATTTCTATTGAAGGGAAAGGAATGGTCGAGATATACACCAAGAAGGACTCAAAACTATTTCTGATGTTCTCTTTGTGCCTAAAATTTGTCACAATCTTCTCAGTGTGGCATAACTCATTGAGAAAGGGTTTAAAGTACTCTTTGAGAATGATGAGTGTAGAATTATTGATCTAAGTGGAAGTGATATTCTCAGAGTTAAGGCGAGAGACAAATGCTTCTCTTTGAGAATGGAGGATATGCAGTAGCTAGCTCTAGTCAATAATGTTCAGCTGACTGATCTTTGGCACAAGAGGTTGGGACACTTTCATTTAAGAGGTCTTGAGGAAATGGCAAGAAAGAAGATGGTTGATGATCTTCCTACAGAGCTGAGTGATGGATCTTAGTGTACCACCTGTTTTAAAGGCAAGCAAGCTCGACTTCCTTTCCTAAAGACATCCTGGAGAGCCAGTGAACTACTACAATTGGTCCACATGGATGTGTGTGGTCCAATGTCTGAAGAGTCTTTGAGTGGCAGTAGGTATTTTCTATTAATGATTGATGATTATTCAAGATACTCATGGTGTTATAGTTTTAAAAGTAAGGGGAAGTAGCCAATATTTTTAAGCAATTCAAGAGTCTTGTAGAGAATTAATGCCACAGGAAAATCAAATTTGTTAGAACTGACAATGGAAGAGAGTTTACTGTAGAAAAATTTGAGTTTATGTTCAGAGAAACAGGCATTAAGCATCAGCTGACAACTCCTTACACTCCTTAGCAAAATGGAGTGGTGGAGAGAAGAAACAAAACTGTCATGGAGATGGTGAGATTCATGCTCGAAAAGAAGGGACTTCCCAAGAAGTTTTGGGCAAAAGCTGCAAAAACAGACTGTTTTCTATTGAATAGGTTGTACACCAGGGCTTTTGATGGGAAGTGTAACACCCCATTACCCAAGGGTACGCACCGGGACGCCCGTAGGTCATTCCGATACATATCCTAAGGTAACAGAGCGTTACGTGCAATCACTATAGAAACTCCACATGGCATTACATACATTTAAATAAATAAAACCAGTAACTGTAAATTGCAAGATTTTTAAAACCAAATTTCTCTTTTCATTACTCC
>JANZXP010000005.1:479023-490191 GCA_027576715.1 Erythroxylum flavicans | reverse complement strand
GAGGAGCTAGAACCTCGGATTCTAGCACATTTATCGTTGTCATTTTTCTGATCTTGGAGAACAATCAATACAAAGGATATTTCCACTATCCTGGTGTCTATCATTTCTGTGTTTTCTGTGTTTCTATTGTGTGCATTTTCTGTGGGTTAGAGAACATTTGCAGGTTCTATCAGTCAACTACAACTCTAATGAATCAAAAGGAGAAGTTCAGCAAAGAAGATGGAGCTGAGAAAATCGATGAAAGGCTGTACAGAAGCTTAATAAGCTGTTTGATGTATTTAATTACAACTAGGCCAAACATAAAAGAATCCTTAGATATATTAAAGGCACAGTTAACTATGGAGTGATTTTCAAACATGCCAAAAATTTCAGTCTTCATGGTTTTTCTGACAGTGATTGGGTTAGAAGTACTGATGATGTGCGAAGCACTTCTAGTTATTGTTTCAGCTTTGGTTTTGGAATTTTCTTGTGGTGTTAAAAAAAACAAGACTTTATAGCACAATCAACGGCGGAAGCAGAAAATATAGCAGCTTTATTGGCTATTTGGCTTAGAAAACGCATGACTAATTTGCACATGGAGCAAAAGGAGAGTACACAGATTTTCGTTGATAATCAAGCTGCAATTTCAATTGTCAATAATCCTGTGTTTCATAGGAAAACAAAACATTTCAAGATAAAGTTTTACTTTCTTAGAGAGGCGCAAAAACAAGGAGAGGTGCAGTTGATGCATTGCAAGATAGAGAATCAACTTCCTGATATTCTAATAAAACCATTTCCTAAAGCAAGACTTGAAGTTCTCAAACAAAAGCTTGGAATATGCAACCTCAAAGTCAAGGAGGAGTGTTGAATATTGTGACTTAAGATGCTGCAAATATTTCAGATTGAATGAGTCGACGATGAAAGAGTCAAAAGTTAGTTAAAGTCCTAGTCTTTATGCTATTTTTTTGGAAGATATTTTATGCTTTGGTTTAGCAGATTTTTCTGCAAATTTAGTCGTGGATAAGTTGTATAAATATTTGATATTTATGCTCAATAAAATAAGCTTTTCCTTCTCATATTTCCTTGTATTTTTCTATCAAAAAAGAGTGAATTGCAGGGAAGAGGTTAGTTTTAAAAACTGCAGCAGAGCTAAAACTTGATAGCTTGCATTTTACACTCTATATTATTAAGGTTGTAACTTCATGTAATATCTTATCGAGTAATCAGGAGGAAAAAAAAAGCAAATATGTTAGAGAAGATAACGAAAATCTTGAAATGTGGGTTAACGTGGAGAGAAATGGTATGATATTAAGGATACTTTAAATCCTCAAACGTGCATAGCAATACTGTTCTTGTCTATAAACCTCAGTAATCATGCTCACAAGTCATATAAGTGAACATTGTGATAGGCCTAATTATTAATTAACCTCCTCTTTATCCGACTTTCTCACCATCTTTTAAAGGATAGGCTAGTCTAGCCTAAATATTTGGTATAACTAGCCTAACCTAGGATTTAAAAAAACAAAATGGATAGTGTGGCATTGGCTACTCAATATGCCAACTAGTGAACAAATGACCAGTTAAAATTTTTAGATCAACTAGACTTTGAGACTTTTTAGAAGTTACATATTGTATGTTAGATGTTCGACTAGTCGATACCTATATCAATCAAACATTGGCTAACTGATGGTAAGAGATTGATTAACTAAATATACTCAAAAACTTGTTATTGTAATGACTAATTCATATATTTAACAACCATTTGATTTGGTTTCTGGTATAAATAGGTCACATTGAGTTGTAAAAAGAAATTTTGACATATTAGAGAGATGCTAAAAGCCTTAATAGGTTAGAGAGTTCATGTGTGTATTGCATAACATATATGGAGCCCTAGTCTATTAATATGAGTAAAAAGGGAGGGTTTTGAATTATATATACTCTTGTAATAGTTTCAATTAGGAAAATTACTGTAATATACACGGTAGGAGTTTCTCTTGACCTTGAGTAAAAGTTGTAACCTGCGGCTAAGCAAGACGATTATAGGAATTCCTCTTTATTTGTGATAAATTGAAATAATTGTATGAGTTCCTCTTTGCCTGTGACAAAGAAAGAAGATATATGGTGGGTTCCTCTTCACACATTTAGGGAAAAGAACAACGAATTTCTAAGTGGAGCTTAGGAAGTGGACATAGGTCAAGGATTGGCCTAATAACTATAAACCAATTTTATATCTCTTTTTCTACTCTCTTTTATTATTATTGTACTTATTTTATGATTATCATTGATAAAATTTTTCATAATCATTCATTACAGCAAGCAATTCATTAATTATAACTTCAAATGAGCTAAAAAGTCAATTAACATCATTCATCCCTTTATATGTGAATTATATGGAATCCTAATTCGCATTAGAGTGGATCTCATTTATTAGATTTAGCTCCGTTTGTTTCAGCTTTTTTGGGTGAAAAAGCACTTTCCCCTACCGCAAAAGCTATTTTAAGAAAAAAATAGGTGTTTGGCTGTAAATTTTAAAAGCGCTTTTAGAGTAAAAATAGCTTTTTTAAAAGCTCAAATTTGGAGCTTTTAAAAAAAGCCCCTCTTTTAGCTTTTTCGGGAAGCAGATTTTCCGTCACTTACGTACATAAGAAATTTTAAAAAGCTCTTCTCAGAAAAGCTCTACTGATAAAAGCTCTACTAACAAAAACTCTACTGATATAAGCTCATCCAAACGGGCACTAAGTGGGTCTCAACTATGAGAAAATACTTTTAAACTATCTACACTCAAATTAATCCTCGCTTAAATTGAATAGATCCCTTACGAGAGGCAAAGCTGTGAAAGTGCCTTAATCTAACCAACCGATAAAACAACCTGGTCAATTCTTATATAAATGTACGAATGGGATAGATTGAAACAGGTTTGCACAGCAAAAATGGAACAGTTATCCGTTACCGTCACTTATCAGTCTACTTTTGTTAAACTCTTTATATAACCCAACACGTTCTTTACTTTTGTTCCCCATTCTCGGATTAGGTACATTTCTCATACTCTCTTTTATGTCTACACATTTTGAATCAAAACATCTCCAAACCCACTTGTAGTTCTCAGGTTAGCTTTGAGTTATGATGCGTAGTAGTTCAAACTTCCACCTTTAATGGCGACTTCTCTTTCACTTCAGTAGCTTTCAAAGTTCATTACCTTCTTCTTCTTCTTCTATCTGTTTGGTTCAGAATTATTACTAGTGCTTATGACCTAGTTATTGAATGGTTCTTTAGAGAATAAAACATCTCAGTAGAGTTTCTCTTCAGTAACTCATGTTCACAGGAGAGAAATGGTTCAGTTGCTTTGGTATGCGTAAGGAAAGCAAGACTCGAAACCGTAAAGTAGCAGAAGGTAAGCAGAACTTAATTCTCAGTTTAGACTTTTCCCGGATTGATGCAATTGTGTTTTCAGGTTTGTTTGGAGTAAAATGAAGTACTTTTGATGTTGTTTTGTCAAGTTACGGTGAAATTGGTGAAAAGAACCTCTCTGAAAAGATGCTTGCAGTTTCGGGTTTGAGCAGCACAACTCGACTCATCACCGTACCTAACTGTTAAGTCTTTTTCTTTTCTTCTGGTTGGTGCTGCAGAGATTGGATCAAACAATGTGAGGATGTTTTCTTTCAACTCATTGAGATCAGCAACAATGGATTTTCATCCCTCAAACCAGATTGGTCGAGGTGGTTTCGGAGTTGTATATCGGGTGAGCTGATACGTATATAACTCATTTCGTCTTTATATATTTCTCCGAAACAAAATAATTCTACTTACGGCTGTCGGATTCTTGACAGATTTGACAATGTATTTTCAGGGAATTCTAAGAGATGGTAATAAGGTAGCCATCAAATGTCTTTCAGCAGAAGAATCTACCCAAGGGACTCAACAATTCCTCACAGAGATCAAAACCATATCAAATATTAAACATCCAAACCTGGTTCAACTCATCGGCTGTTGTGTCAAGGCAAACCATAGGATATTGGTATATGAGTATATGGAGAACAATAGCCTTGCCACTGCTTTGCTTGGTAAATAATATATTTTTGAAATTATATGGCTCCAATTTCTATGGAAAGATGTTAAAAATTTTCAAATATTTATAACATAGTTGAGTTTGCTACTCCAGGTTCAAAGGGTAAACATATTGCCATGGACTGGCCTAGCAGAGCTGCTATATTGATTGGCATAGCAAACGGCCTTGCATTCCTTCACGACGAAGCAGAACCTCATATCGTTCACAGAGATATCAAGGCTAGTAATGTACTCCTAGATGCAAACTTACAGCCCAAAATAGGCGATTTTGGGATGGCAAAACTCTTCCCAGATAATGTCACTCATGTTAGTACTCGAGTTGCAGGAACAGTGTAAGTGCAAGTTCAAGTTTCTCTCAGTTTTCTATGAAGCTGTAGAGTTATTTGCAGACGTAATGTCTTAACAGGAAAATATAACAACCTGTAGGGGATATCTTGCTCCAGAGTATGCTCTGCGTGGACAGCTCACGAAGAAGGCAGATGTATACAGTTATGGGGTTCTGATACTTGAAATGATTAGTGGAAAGAGTAGCAGTAAGGCAGCTTTTGGAGATGACCTGTTGGTTTTGGTTGAATGGGTAATCATTTCTCAACTTTCATCCATCAGTGAGGTCACACTGTAACTATGTTATGTTTGTTACGGATTCGGATGGCAATTGGCCAGCCGACCCGATCCAAAACAAGTTCATTTCGACCTTGCCACCCCTATTTACACATCCTCCAAACAAGTGTAGTTGGAAAGAAGAAAAGATGAATACCTTTTCTCATGAAGAATTGGTTCAGCTCTGCAGCATTCCCGATACATTTGTTTTTATGACTTTACTTAAGAGTCGATTGAACCATTTATGATTTATCCAGCTTCAGCTTGCTTATGATATGCAATGCTTCCTTTTCTCTCTTTAGAGCACACGTTCAACCAGGGGTTGTTCAAAGAAACAAGACCCTGTTCGTATGAAGAGTTGGCATACTAATCTGTAGTTGATGCTCTTGCAGACATGGAAGCTGAAAAAAGAAGAAAGGCTGTTGGATTTAGTTGATACTGAACTGACTGGATATATAGAAAGCGAGGTCATTCGCTTCATTAAGGTTGCACTATTCTGCACACAAGCAGCTGCTCATCAAAGACCCACGATGAAGCAAGTTGTGGAGATGCTGTCTAAAGACGTGAACCTCAAAGATAACGTATTTGATCGAGCCGTTCGTGTCGAGGACATCCATGGTGGTGATGTTGATAGTTCTGATGATACAAAATCTTTCTCAAAAAGAAAGAAAACAATCAGTAAATCCTCATGGAAACTCCATGCATTAGACACTGATCCTGACATCACACAGATGCTTCCCAGGTGATCCATTAGACATTTTTGCTGAGAAAGTTGAAAGATGCATCTGGTGGATTCCTCTCAACTCTCTTGCCCAGCAAAATACCATTAGTTTGTTCTAGGAGTGGTGGGCAAGACTCTTCTGAAGAGAGTTGCCATTTCTTCACTACGTTCTACGAACAGTAGGCAAGAGTTTTTCTGAAGAGAATTGCCATTACTTTACTATGTTCTAAGAGTGATATTGCCCGCAAATTCACCAGGATTACTCACATCAATAGCCTTTTTACACTAGCATTTGTATAAATTCTATGCTACACACAATAAATGTGGTTACAAAAGTTGAGTAGAAGATGAAGAAGAAACCAAGTCTATATCATAACACTACAACTGACAAAACCGACAGGACAAAGGGAAACAACTTACATGGGAACTGACAGATACCTAATGAGCATTCATAAACTTACTTTTACATATATCACAGGCCAGAGTAAGTTATTTTCAGCAGAAAATAGTTCTACTATTAAGTTGAAGTTGAAACCTCGGGAGTTGGTGCAGTTGTAACCTTAGCGGAAGAGGCAGAAGGAGAAGAAGCGGTCGCAGGAGCACCAGCTTTGGTATCCTTTCTGGGTTCCGTTGATGGTGGTGGTGGTGGTTTAGGCTTCATATGGGAAGGGGGATTGTGCTTGAGCTTCACATGTATTTGGCGCAACCTTGAAAGATCAGTTGGCTTCCCTGGCTTGGGTCCATGAATCACAACAATGGAGGGCTTCTTATCTTGATCTTTCTTTCCCCTTTTCTCTATAGTTGGCACCTCACGAGGAATCAATTCTGCA
The DNA here is from genome assembly GCA_027576715.1 of Erythroxylum flavicans. Classification (NCBI taxonomy): domain Eukaryota; kingdom Viridiplantae; phylum Streptophyta; class Magnoliopsida; order Malpighiales; family Erythroxylaceae; genus Erythroxylum; species Erythroxylum flavicans. The sequence continues at coordinate 483,996 of JANZXP010000005.1, read as the reverse complement.
ATTGCTTTCCAATAATTCTTCTCTGCTTCAGCATGAAACTTCTCCTGACTCGCCAAAAACAGCTGAAATGCAACCAAAACTATGATCTGATCAGCTATAGAACATGAAAAGATTCAAAGTTTTGCGGAAAAAAGATCACAACTTTGCTTAGATTACAAAGGGTTTTCTGTTGAATTCACATGTTTGAGTTCATGATTATCATGCATGAAAAGAACCCATATCATAAAAGTGAAGAACAGCAAGAAAAACCTTAAAATCTTTGAAACAAACAAACAAACAAGCAAGCATACACCTTACCTTCTCCTTCTCCCTCTTAGATGCTTGGTTATGGTCAAGAGTCACCTGTCGCTTCTTGTAAAACTCTCTTTTATACTCCTCTGCTTCCTCTATTATCAACTTCACCATCTCTTTTTCTCTCTTCTCTTTCTCTTCAAGCCTAATTGCGTTTTGTCTGAAACCTCAAAATCACCAAAAAATTGTTTTGCGAAGCAGTTGCTGTATATGGAAAATTCTACAATCGGGAATTGATTTCACTCACCTGCGCCACTCTCTTAAGGCCAAACCCTCCTCTGGCTGCATGCTCCCCGGCGGCGGCAGTGTCGGATCAAAACTTTCGGTGAAGCTCTGGCCGTTCTGCTCTGAAGAGAACGCTGACATCTGCGGAGAGTCCTCGACGGAGTCCTTGACGGAGTCAGTGTCGAAATTATTAAAGGAATCCGATTGCTGCGACGAGACACGGGGATCGTAGCCGGGGTAAGCACCGCCGCCAGCGACCTGAGAGTCGTCTCCAGTGAACGACGACATGATGACACTCGCTCTCTCTCTCTAGTTATCTCTAGGACAGTAAGCGTTTGCTTCGGTGAGAATCTTCGTATGTCTCAGACTCCATAGAAAATCTCACTTGGTAAAACTAGGAAGCAGACCGAACCACAGTTTTGGTACGCGTGTCGTTCATCTAGTGGCGAATTTATAATTGCCGTACTCTCGATAAAATAATTCAAAGGCCGTTGTTTGCGTTACGGAGAGAAGACGTACAGGCGATCTCGCCCTTCATGCGATAGAGCAAAGCGGCCTTTTCGTTCTGGTGGCCCCCGCCACATTGACTGTTCGTCTGTTGCGTGGCGGGAGCGGAGATTCGTTAAACAGGTACAACGCTGGGCTTGTTCTGGCGCGTTATCCCGTATTTCAAAATATCCAACCCATTTAAACAATTCTTTAACACGGCAATAGGCCCGTACATTCATATGGGCTCAAGTCCACCTAAATAAACCTGCACCCTTTGGACTTAAAACCATAGAGACTCGTAGATTGGGCTCTAGTCCGCATCTTTTAGACCATTGTTTTAATCGGCTAAACCATCCAACGGTCCAAATGCCGAATCAAGGATCATTGCCTTCTTGACGCGACATGTGTAAAGTCAGATCACTAGAATTCATGCGGTAGGGTATTATAGTAAATTAAGCCAAAATGAACCCCGTTATAGCAACAACTGAATTGGCCTATAAAAGGAGAGACCCAAGGCTCGTTATTCGTGTTTGAAACCGTAGACATAGGAGGGATAGAGAAAGAGGGAGCTAGAGAGAGAGAGAGGAGCCCAAAGAGGGCTTTAGAGAGAGAGGGAGACAGTGAGAGTGACTGAGAATTGGAAACGCATTTTGGGGTGTGGTCTGTTGTTTCGGTTTGTTGATTTGGGGGTGGTGAAATGAGCCAGTTAGGGTTTAAATCGACGGTGTATCACGGCGAGGTCTGTTTGGGGGAGCTGGAGACTATTCCGGTGACGGAGAAGAAGTTCCAGTTCCCGAACAACGAGATCCGAATCCACCACATCTCACCGCAAAGCGAGCGGTGTCCTCCTCTCTCCGTTCTCCAAACAATCTCTTCATTCTCAGTTAGATGCAAGCTCGAACCAGCGCTGTCTCCGCCGGAACAACAGCCTCATTTGATCAACCTTCACGCCTCTTGCTTTCACGAATTCAAGGTCTAAACAAAACGGCGTCGTTTTTGAACTTGTGTTTTTAAGTTAAAATATAAGAAAAATGGGTATTGATCTTTTTATTAATTAACTAATTGTAGACTGCGGTTGTGTTGATTGGGAATGAGGAGATACATTTAGTAGCAATGCCTAGTAAGCAGAAGAAGTTTCCGTGTTTTTGGTGCTTTTCGGTTCCGATTGGTCTGTATAATTCGTGCTTAGCTTTGCTCAATTTGCGGTGCCTCGCGATTGTGTTTGATCTTGATGAAACACTGATTGTTGCCAACACAATGAAGTCGTTTGAGGATAGAATTGAGGCTCTTAAGACATGGATTGCTCGTGAGACTGACCCGATGAGGATATCGGGAATGTATGCAGAGTTGAAGCGGTACACGGAAGATCGGTTGTTGCTGAAACAATTTACAGAGAGTGATTTTGTAATGGATAATAGCAAGGTGCTAAAGGTTCAATTGGAGGAAATTGCGCCATTGTCAGACACACATGAGAGGGTTTTTAGACCTGTGATTAGGATGCCGGATAGAAATATTGTCCTTACTCGCATCAATCCTGAGGTATAATCCATTTGATGACGTGTGGTAACTTTTTTGTGGTTTTATATATGGCTAATTATGTTTTGTGGAACACTTAATTTCTTTTAGAGTTAATTATACTAGACCTGGCCCTCTTTGATTTAATTTAAACCATAAAGGGCTTTTTGAGAAATATTGTCGTCAGATGGGGCTTGGTGTAATTAACCCCTTTTCTCATTTGATGCTAATTATTGTTAATTGCAATTAGATGCTATTTGGGGAAATACTCAGTAAGCACTTTTTCTGCTTGTTTTACATTGAAGGATTATGATTGACTTGCTTGTTTTTACTTCTTCATATGGGAGAAAAATTCTTATTTTGTTTATTTGTTTAGATTCGTGATACCAGTGTGCTTGTGAGGTTAAGGCCTGCGTGGGAGGATTTGAGAAGTTATTTAACTGCAAAGGGACGCAAAAGGTTTGAAGTTTATGTTTGTACAATGGCTGAAAGAGATTATGCATTGGAAATGTGGAGACTTCTTGACCCAGAAGCAAATTTGATAAGTTCAAAGCAGCTATTAGACCGCATAATCTGTGTTAAATCTGGTGAGTAGAGAACCCAAATCCATATTGAGAATGTTTTGATTTAAATATTAGTGGGGTCTTGAGGTCAACCATGTTTTAATTTAAATATTAGTGGGGTCTTGAGGTCAACCGTTTCCCTAGAATGTTTATGACATTATGTTATTGCTGGTTGTGCTGAAGTTAGCTGATCGGTCTTCTCATTCATTTAGTTTGGAGTAAGGAAGCAGATAGTACTACAATCAAAGTTACTAGTCGTTGGTGAAAATTAAAACTTGTGCTGATAAGTTAACAGGCTGAATCCATTAAATTAAACAATCTAAAAGGCCACTGCTGTTACTCTCTCGGCACTCTACTAGAAATATTTGCATCATCTTGCGTGAGAATCCTTCTTGTTGGCATGATAAGTCTTCTTTTTTTTTTTTTTCTTTTCAAAAGGCTCGAGGAAATCTTTGTTAAATGTCTTCCATGATGGCATGTGCCATCCAAAGATGGCAATGGTAATAGATGACCGGTCAAAGGTTTGGGAAGACAAGGACCAACCCCGTGTTCATGTAGTTCCTGCATTCACTCCTTATTATGCTCCTCAGGCAGAGGTAACATGATATTCCTTTCATGAACTTGATCGTTGCTGATACTTTGTCTTGTATTTCCACTCAAAACAAAGTGTTTATAGGGCTCTCTTTTGTTCCCTCTTTCCCAGACAGCAAATGCTGTTCCAGTTCTGTGTGTAGCAAGGAATGTAGCATGCAATGTTAGAGGTTGCTTTTTCAAGTAAGTGATAATAAATTAATTAAATATAAGGAATTTTTGAATGGCCAATACATCATTTTCTAAGTTATCTTTTGTGATGTGCACTAGGGAATTTGATGAGAGTTTACTGCGAAGAATTGCTGAAGTCTTTTATGAAGATGAGGTGATAAATTTACCTACTGCTCCGGATGTTAGCAACTATATGTTTTCAGAGGTATTTAAATTGATTTTTTCTTTTTTGATGAATTTTGCAGTATTGTGCTTAGGCTAGAATTTGATTATTTCTGAAGTGCAGGATGCTGGTTTTGTACCCAATGGCAATGGTAATACTCCCGTTGCTGAAGGAATGAATGGTGGTGAAGTCGAATTTAGGATGGGCCAATCAGTAAGTTCATAAAAGTTGTGTGCAAGATGATGATTTGTTTAACTGATTGCATTAGGAGAAAGGATTATTTGAGTTCATGGAATATCAATTTATTAAATGTATTTCTAGAAAACCGGTGGAGAATGATAAAGCACTGCTTGTACCGTTACATTATCATTTTGCTAAAGTTTGGCTTGTGATAACAGGTTCATAGATTTGTAAAGTTGTTCTTAATTTTTATTTTTTCAGGATGAGAAGAATGCTATAGATGCAGGTATTCATTCTGTAACAAATAACCCTGAGTCAAGATCTGAAATCTCCCAACCACTAGTTGGACTTGCTCCAAATGTTGTTGGCACAACATCTAGCACAACGGCTATGCCTCCTCAGAGTATGCTTTATTTGTCTTTTGTACTTCTTTGTCCTTTTGATTGAGGCATACTTTTGATTTAGGAAGAAAGTTAACACATGCCAATATCAATTTGTCTGAGATCTTCTGTTGGATGGTATCATTACATTTCAGAATCTAGTTTGCTTGGAGCTCCTCTCAGACGAGATACAAGGAATCAGAATCTGGGACAACCACCCCTCTTGTCTAGAGCACCTACCCCAACTTCTTTATCAACAATGCTTCCACAAGGAACTAGGATGAATGAAGATATCAACAGAGCACAAATAAACAGTCGTTCTTCGGGGTTTGTTCAAGAAGGTGAACTGCAAAAATTTAACAAGCCTTCAGCAGTTGGTAATCTATTTTCTGCATTGTCCTCTGC
>JANZXP010000005.1:435551-471122 GCA_027576715.1 Erythroxylum flavicans | reverse complement strand
CATATATGCAGATTCTAGCACAAGTCAGAATTAGCTTATTTCAAGGTGAATACATCTTTTCTTTGATCGTTCACCTCTTAGAAAGATGGGCATTTTTTGTCAGATAATTCCATCTTTGTTCTTCATGCACCTGAATGTAGCTTGGCCTCAACTCTTGTGTCAAAGTCAGCGTCAAGGTTTTGATGGGTCTTAGGAAAATGATGTTAGTTGGAGGTAGTTAATTGTAAATGCTTTTGTTTTTGGGCATATTCAAACCCTTGTATCATTTAACAATGATAATACCAAGGCGAAATAGTCATTTGGCTTCGGGAATTGTTTGATTTGGAAGGTTAAATAACGTGTCTTGTGTCTTAATGGCGTTCCGACTTGGTTGAAAGGGTAAATGATATATAATGGATTTTTTTTCAAACTTTATAAATGGGGAAGGGCTGCTCCTTTCTTGCGACAGGCTAAAGCCCCTTATAGATGCAAATGGACACTTTGCGTCAGAACTTGGCAGCTCATCATCAACGCCCGCAGATACAATGCACCTTCCAATTTTTGAGGTAATGTCCATTGGAAAGTGAAAGGCGTAGCTACCTGATTTACTAAAAGTCCAGCTACTTGAATTATTTTCTTCTGTTTTATTGTCTGTGGAGTCCAATTTTTATCGAGTATGACGTCTTGTTTTTTTTCGCAAGACATTATAAAGAATTGAGTCCTGGGGAAGCAGGTATTACTATTCCTTAAGCCGGGTACCCAATAATGTGATTAGATGTCTCTCATTTCTAGATTCTTCATCGACTATTTATGTGCATTGAGATGACCTGGTTCGATCTGTTCATAAAACAGTAATCAATTTGCTCAACTTGCCCCTATGTGAAATCAACTTGCCACTATGTGAAATTAACTTCCTCCTTTATACCTCATAGGTGCAAAATGAGAGTGTTGGTGTCTTTTTTTTTGCTTTAATTTGAAAACTCTTTGTAGTTTAATTCCTTTGTTGCTATTTTTATGAAATAAATGGTAAATGACAATTTAAAATCTTCGAACAAGCAGGTTTAGCTTGAGATATATGGTGTTGATAAAAGTTACAAGATTTTTACTTGTTAAAAAAGAACAGATAATGTCAATATAATTAAACTTTAGGTTGATGTCTTTGGTTAATAAGTTCAGTTATTATAAGAAAAAGAAAAAAAAGGTAAGATTATACACTTGAAAAGTTTGGGTCTGAATATGGTTCAAGGGTTTGGATTAAACTTGATACAATGGATTGGATTCAACAGGCTTGCAAAAGTGAGTTTTCTCTCGGCAGTTAGCTTTGCCGATAATCATAACAAGCCCCTTTCTTATAAACCTGCCTGTAAGTGTTTTGACCCAAACACTTGTTAAGACATGACATTGTGTTCTTTCAGAATTTAGCTTTGCCGATAATCATTCCAAACACTTATTAGGTACAGATTATACATTAGGTAGATGGGACATAAGCAGGCATTAGCGTATTCAGGATAATCAGTACGAGCCCCCTTCGGCAATCACGCAAAAGGGGTTTTAAGAAAACTATTTTATTCCCTATACAAGATCTCTGTATAACAAATTATTACAAAACAAGCAAGCAATGTGACGAGACCAACTGGTACAATGTAGTTGCATGGACTAGGAAATTCTATACAACATATAGCTAGCATGTTACTTGCAAAAACCTGTAGGACAAATTTTCAAAAAAGAAAAAGAAAGAGCTGTAGGACAAACCATCACGATAATGAAAATTTTCTAGTTCTATATGAGGCTACAGCAATCCTAAGTTTACCAGGAGTTTCTGAAATGTTTTGCGGCCCCATTGAATGTCTTTTTCCATAAATCTATACCCATTTGGCTCTGGTTGAAGACTATTTTCTTCTTTGGCTCGTACCTCTTGTTCCATATCCTTGTCAAGTTGTACCTCGTCATTGTTGTCTACTATCTCTTGCTCCATATCCTTGTCAAGCTGTACTTCGTCATTGAATACCTGAATCGTTTCTTCATGCTGAAAATCACGAATTTCAAGCTTGTCAGTTAACCTGAATCGTTCAGGTTCACCTAATTCTCAAGAAAATAAAAAGATGACCCAAACACAGATGCTCGCGTACTTGGGTCTTTATTTACTACAAAATGATACAAATGCTTAAATGGTGGTTTGTGTTTTGTTTTCATTTTCCGACTACTTCCTTTAGTGTATGGATCTTTATAGACATGTTAGTGACCATCAGGGGCCAATAAAAACTTGGTACTACCTTTCCATTGATGTTCTAAAACTTGAATTTTATCACACCCACCCTCCTTTTCGATATATATCATTAGTCTGTGAACTTTAAGTAGAGATTTAGTGTTGAAGTAAACCAAGTTTAATCTTTTACTTCCGGCTTGAATTTCAGTAGGCCTTCAGTGCAAGGAAAATACATAAAGCCTTTGATAGTTGATCATCTCTGATGCTAATGGTACAAGTCCATTTATTCAATCATTCATATGTCACAAACATTACATGATGAAGATACAAGCTTAAGACATGGACTTTCAGTAGTAGCATGTGTCTGATGAAGATAAAACTAGTAGGCAAGCGAGGAAGAGAAACACAAAAAGCAGATCATCACATTCATTAAGCTGTTACCTCAGGCAACTTGAGATTCTGAACTTCACTATCTTCAAGGGAGGCATTAAAGCCAATACTTATCTCACCTTCATCATTTGTAGATGCTTCACTTGAGACTGTTGATACTGGAGATAGGCCAGGTACCAGAACAGGATCTACAACATATGTGACTGGATTTTCCTGGAGACTGATACTTTCTGTGTTGACTACTTCTCTGCCATTATTTCCTACAGCGTCATCTTCTGCACTAGAATTCTTCTTTGAAGTACCCACATCTACAATAGAAGGATTCTGTGTTGGGTTAGTGATGATGTCTGCCACCATAGCCATGGTAGACTCTTGCAAAGGAGGGATTTTGTCAGCTATTTCCTTCTTCTTACTTGCTGGTGATGGTTTCTCTTCATCAGCAGAAATGACAGTTTCTTGCTCATCTTGAAGAGTCAAGTTCTCAGCTACTATCGGCAGTTCCGAGTTACTAGTAAGCACTTCACTTCTATCAGGAAGTGGCTTTTCATCTGTTACTTTCTGATTTTCTGCAGCTCCCCAATCTTCAAACACAACAATGGTTTTCTCAGTTTCCCAGGTCTGGAGTACTCGATCAGGTCCTGGTTGCCACAACACGTTCCCGGTAATACCTTTCAGGATAAACTTGAACTGAACAGCTTTTCCAGTTGGTATATCCTGAAGAAAACACTAAATCATCAGTACCACATAAAGGCCTAGAAGATCTATCAAAGCCTGACTTTTTGCAAAAATCTAACAGGTCAGATTGACTGAAGCCCGGCTCGAACCTGACTCAAAATCTTAAGCCTGTCGTAGCGTCAGGATTCGGCCGGCTTCGGGCTTGTAAAAAAATTCATTGCCAAGCCTACTTACTAATTCAACAGTCCAAACATGCCCATCTGACCACTCCATCGGTATCGCGCTTAAGGGATCCCACAATCCGAGCATAGGATCATCTCCAACTATCAGGAATTGCTCACCAAACAAGCATTTTTTCTGTAGCATGAACTTGACATGTACTGTCTTCGATTCATCTGCACATCAACAGGTTGGAACTTGGAACTCCCATAAAATTCTGAAGACCCAGAAATACAATACAACAGAAGAACAGAGAACTTACAAGTCACTTGAACTTGCTCTTCTATGGCTTCCATGTCAACCTACAAGAAGATTAAAACTATTTGATTGTCCTCCAATTTCTAAAATTTATCCAAGTAACCTTCTTAAAGAGACCAGAAAACAAAAGGTAGAGTTCGTGCCTGAGTCGATCTCGACAGAGAAGAAGATGCAGAAACCGGAAGTATGCCCTTTTGTTTTACCCATACCAAATGCAAGAAACCAACCTTCCTGGAAGGAAACAAGAAACTGAGTTCCTGCCTGTTGACGTTAAACTCCACGAACCCCGTTCCTCCATTTCTGTTAAATACCAACTTGGAGCAAGAACTTGCAAGACTTGTCATCACTGTCTTAGTAATTAATGAAAGTACCCAGTTGAGCTAAGTGGCTAAGAGTGAGAGAAAGATGAACATGACCAGGAATTCAGCAACTGGGTTTTGTTTGATTGTGTTGAAAAATGTATATAAAGTGGTTCTAGTGGCTATCATTAAAATATAGGTAGGGCATCCACAAGTGAAGTGAAAGGTTGGTGTTTTAACTTTTAAGGACACGTAGTTAGTTATTTGGTGACGTTATTTATGTCTGTGGTCTGAATCTCGAGCCAAGCGTTTAATGTCCACAAACTTTAAAAGTAAATATAAAGCTAAGATTTCGCTTTAACGTCAGTCACCACATGTGAAGGGATGTTAATGTGCCTGGGCAGGCCCTTGGTCAGATGACTTGCGAGTCGGCTCATGGTTCGGTTCAATTTTTTTTTAATACAAAGGAAAGAAAGAAACAGAAATTACAACATTATTGTATGACTCGACGATATGAAATTCTTAGACTATTCTGTTGTACAAAAGTCAGTATTTTTGTGGGAAGTTCTGTCAGGACATGCAATCTTAGACTTATTAGCAAGGTTAAATTAGCTAATCTATCAGCGCTCTGATTCTCTTATTGATAAATCCTTTGAAGCTAAACATCTCAATCTCGACACACCAATACCTATATGTCCTATATCAAAAAATTAGCTTCAGACAATATTCGTTGAGAGGATAAAAAAATATTGATTATCTCCAGTGAATTCACTTCGAGGAGACGTTTCAATGGCCAAGATCTCAAGCCAATTTAAGTCCATGATGCACCCTCCTAAATTTAGCATTTAAGGGCGAGCATTCTCCAATATTATTCAAGAATTCGATTACAAAATGAGGTTGTTTTGTTGTTTTGATTGGATTATGTGGTCTGATTCATTTTTTTAATTATAAAATGAAATTCTTTTTGTTGTTTTGATTAGGCTACAACTCGTGCTCGGCTTATGACTCAGTTGTACCAAATCATTTTAGCCTGTGACTTGACCAATTTAGGTCAAAATCGAATCGGACCGAGCTGAATCAAACTTGACATTCCTATGTATGTGATGCTTTTCTAAATTCTTGTCCATAGTTTTCTTCCTTTTTAAAACCAAATAAAATGTTACGTTCGTTACTTTGTGAATGATAAATTTTTAAAAATATATTAATTATACATTTTCAATTGATTATTTGATAATTTAATATTTTAAAATTAAATAATAAATTTAATTTTATTATAAAAATAAATCTTAAAATAGTCCCAGAAATTAAAATTATTACCAATTTCAATAGATTGCTTTGCATTCTCTAAAACTAAGTTGAAGGTTTTTCTTTTTTTTTTTTGAAAAATCATCTTAAAAAATGCAATCTCCTTCCTATATTACTTCTTAGTATCTATCAAATATGCAAGTCTCGTTGGATTTGGAAATTGCAAATCTTCTTCCAAAACAAACTTTCCTCACTCAAAAGACTGCTCTTTTAAATGAGAAAATGGGCATGTTCTAAACCATGCAGGATCAAGTTGGACCTAGGGTATTACCTTACAAAGTAATCACATATAAAAGTTCATTTAGCTAGGTTCTGACTTCTGAGAAATGAGTCCCTAATGTCGTGCAACTTGTTCACAACCACGCTTATGACCATCCTCTCTGCTGGTGATCTTGAAGTGCATGACAGTCCTATGTTCATAACTGTGATCAGAAATTCCTCCAAGCTTCTTTCAGTGTCCTGTTGATGATGGTATTTTCTGATTATTGGTTTCCCTTCAACTTTAGCTTCAATATCACTCTCATTGTCAAGAAGAAGCATTGACTGATCAATTATATCCATAACATGCTCAGGCAAAGCCATCCTGACGAACTTGTCGATGCTTTGATCACCTGTGAACATACCCTCAGTTGGTCTCTTTCCTGTGAAAATCTCGAGCAATAGTATTCCATAGCTGTAGACATCTCCAACAATGGAAGCTTGGCCTCCCATTCCATACTCTGCAATTACGTTTTACATTCTCGTTAGAATCATAGTACTTGTAAGGCCAATTCATGGTGGTTAGTGTTTTGAGTACCTGGAGGAATGTAGCCAATCGAACCCTTCAAACCAACAGTCATTTCTTGATTTTCTGATGATTCAAGAAGGAATCTTGCGAGACCAAAGTCACCAACATGAGCTACCATGTCGCTGTCAAGAAGCACGTTGCTTGGTTTCAGATCACAATGCACAATTGGATTCTCGCAATAGTGGTGCAGATATTCCAGTGCAGAAGCAACATCAATAGCTATATTCAGTCTCTGAATGAAGCTCAGTTTCTTTTCTGTGAATTCCCTGTCAGCTCCAGGATGCAGCCACTCATCTAGATTTCCATTGGACATGAACTCAAAAACCAGACATTTGAAGTCATTGCCTTGATGATCAGTGGTTGAACAGGCAGTGATGATCTTGAGGAGATTTCGGTGTCGAATGCTTCTCAAAGCATTGCATTCATCAGCAAAACTCCTTAAAGCCCCTTGCTGTTCAAGGTTTAAAACCTTAACGGCAACAAGTTTTCCCCTGAGGGTTCCTCTGTATACAGAACCAAAACTGCCTGAACCAATGAGATTCTCAGCTGCAAAGTTATCGGTCGAGCTTACGAGTTCCGGATAAGTCGTATCTCCTTGCCATGCCTCTAATGGAGGTGTTGTTTTGGATTTCTTTGAGCTTTTCAACAAGAGGAATACAGAAAAAGAACACAATCCAACAACCAGAAATACTATCACTATTGCTATCGGGATCACAACCTTGAACTTTCGTTTTCTGGAGCATGAAGGTAGAGATAATAGAGGATTACCACCGCAGACCTTCTTGTTTCCAATTATAGAGAAAGCACTTGCATTTGCAAATATACCTTCTTTTAACACTTCACCCTCAAAATCATTGTAAGACAGATTGAGAAGCCTGAGAGATGGTAACTTGCCAAGAAATGCAGGCATGTCCCCTGAGAAATTGTTGTGTGAAAGATCTAATTCTGATAAGCCTCTTAACTCTTCCAGGGATTCGGGAACTGTTCCTTCAAAATCATTACCCTCTAAATGCAGGCTTTCCAAGCTGATACAGCTGCCAAGGCTCCTTGGTATTTCACCTGACAATTTGTTCTGTGACAGGTCCAGCTCCATCAGATTTCTTAAGTTACCAACTTCTGCAGGTATAGCACCGGTTAATGAGTTGAGAGACAAGACCAAAGATATTGAGATGGAAGATAGACCAATGACCTCCTTTGGTATGGTTCCACTAAGATTATTGGTTGAAAGGTTCAGGTTTTGAAGGCTTTGGCAGTTTCCAAGACTTGGTGGTATGCTTCCCTCAAACTTGTTTTCCTCCAAGAAAAGCCTCTCCAGATTGGTTAGGTTACCTAGCGATGGTGGAATTACTCCTGATAATCCATTACCATTCAGATTTAAACCCTGCAGATTCTGCAGCTTCCCAAAGATATCAGGAACAGTGCCATTCAGATTGTTCCATTCCAATCCCAAACTGTTTAAGTTTACTAACTTCTCTATCGCAACAGGAATTCTTCCCTGAATCATATTCCCTCCAATAGTTAAAATCTTCAGCTGTTCTGAAAGGTTACCTATGAAGCTTGGTAGTTCTCCTGCAAATCGATTTCTTCCAAAACCCAACACCTCTAGATTGGTGCAGTTAGTTAAAGAAAGAATAAAATCCAAGTCTTTACTATCCCGATATCCTAGGCTATTATCTTCAAAGTTTAATCTAACTAACCTTTGCAAGCTTCCTATATTCCAAGGAACACTCCCAGTTAGAGAATTTATGGCAAAATCAATCACCACAAGTCCTGAGGCATTGGAAAGTGATTTCGGTATAGGGCCGGTGAAATTGTTTACTCCACCGGCAAATACACGGAGTTTAGGAAGAGTTAGGCCAATATCTGTTGGCAGTTGTCCATAGAGCTGGTTTTGAGTTACTGAGAAGTAGTATATGGAAGAAATGTTATATATTGCAGGAGGAATCATACCTGAGAATGAGTTTCCATAAAGCTGAAAAAAACCCAACTTTGATAGCTTTCCAAGCTCGTGAGGTATGCTTCCATAAAAATTGTTCAGGGCAAGTGAAAGACCAACTAAAGAAGAAAAATTTCCTACCCAAGATGGGATTGTTCCTGTCAGATTGTTACTTCCAAGTTCTAGGACAACTAACCTTGACAAAGTGCTAAGCTGGTATGGAATGTCTCCAATGAAGTTGTTGCCAGCAAAAGCAATTATTCCGAGGTCCTTACAGTTAGTAATATTAGTAGGAATCCTCCCCTGGAAAGAATTGTACGTCAAATTGATATGCTGCAAGTACCTCAGACGACCCAATTCCTGAGGAAGTTCACCATGAAAGCTGTTGTTGAACAGAATGATTCCTGTAAGATATGTAAGGTTTCCTATTGAAGGTGGGATAGAGCCAGCCAATTCCTGAGAATGCAGGTTCAATGTTATGACCCTTCCATTATTTGGACTACATAAGACACCTGTCCAATTGCAGAACTTTATGGAGTCATTCCATGAATCCATGATCTTCCAAGGATCTTGAGTTATCAGATTCTTGAAGTCTAGTAAGGCAAGTCGATCAGACTCGTTTGCAGAAGTAGCTGCCTCTGTGAAGTCCAAGCCAGAGCTCAGGCATGAAACAAGAATGAATGCAAGTTTTGAGGAAAGCTGACGAGAATTTGCACAAGGATGCTTCATCATCTTGTATATTCTAAAGCTCATACAAAAGTGAATAGATGCACATCACCTTATATATGACAAAGATGGTTCAGAAACTGACATCAGGCGCACAGGTTTTAATATTGAGAGAAGGGAAAAAGAAAAGGAAAGAAAGATATTTTAGCCAAGAAAGATGGTTACTTGACTATAATAACTAGTTCAGAGGCTGCATCAATTTGAAGTCATGTATTAAAATGGAGTCCTGTTTAAAACCTAACAAGAAAACCTGAGTTAAGATACAATTAGATGGTACAATGCAGCTGATACCTGTGAAACAGAATTGAGCAGTTGAACAGCTATGGATACTTGCAATATGGGACCACAACACTAAAATGTAAGATCTACTCGTCAACTTGTTTTGACAGGAATGGAAAGCCACAGGCTCATCTCCAACTAAAACTTTACAGAAGATGGTTACAGCTTACCTACATATTGCAGCCATTCAAGTCATACATTCATGACTTGATCATACAGGTCAATTAGAGATGAAAATGAATTTAGGTCGGACCAATGATTAATACTTACAGTATGAGTTTATGAATCGAGATTTAATTGCCAATCCTAATATTAGGTATGTATCTTATCACATTCAATTTCAAGTAGTAGTTAGAACATTAGAAAGCAACCTCAAGGAGGACCAAGTTTTACATTCCCATTTTGTTCAATAGCTTATATCTACTTACGGATGACAATGAATCAGATTTGGACCGTTTTTTAATTAAATATGCCAAAACGATGTCATTTTTTTATAAATAAAATTCAATTTTTTAAAAAATGAGCCCAAGACTTGATCAACTAATGACCATGATGGGGCCGATCCGGCCCCAATTGTCATCTTTAACTATACGACCTAGTAAAATAAAATATTTTGTGTTCATTTAAAGATATTAGAAAAAAAAAATTTCTAAAATATTCCAAAAAGACATCATAAAGTCCGAATTTGAGTTAAATAATTTATTTTAAAGTTCAAACATAATTAATATAATTTAACTTGTTGGTTTTGAGTTGTTTCGACTAAATTTTTTAGAAATTAAAATTAAATTAATTATAATAAAAAGTAAATTACAATGACTAGTGGGGAGTAAGAAACACTCCAATTACAATATGGGTTAAAAAACATTACAACGGAGACACTTAAAAGACACATTGCACGACACCTTCTTGCCCACTAAAGAGTATAACAACACCATGTGATGAAGTTGCCATGTAAAACGACATCAAGGTCTTGTATCATTCAAAAAAAGAAAGAGAATCCAACCTGCCTTTTTCGAACATTTCCAGAATGTTCCAAATTAGGGTTAGGTTTCTTAAAACAAGTAAATTCGACTAATTTACCATAATTGATTGGATTAAAAAATGATTAATTTCAATTCCGAATTTGATTCTAAATTTGACCCTTAATGTCGAATACAATATGTTGAGATGTCAAGTATGAGTGGGAATCTTATATTAGAAAGAGATGAAATTAGCGAAGGACATATACGTAGAAATGATCCATAAAACTAATGCCTTAAAAGTTTTGGATTAAAGTGAGGTGTCAAATCCTATGAATATGTTTCCTCACTAGCCCATAGTGTAGATCTCCCGTAAAAGTGGGCTCTTTAGATCCAACAAGTAGTATCAGAGTCAATCGTTTGGCAAGGAACGGGTATGGAGATGGTAGCCAGATCCCGTGGTTGTTTCCCCACTAAAAAGAACAAGGAGACTCTTGGTGGGCCGAGACCAGTAGAGTAAAAGAGCTCTTGGTGATACTATATACTCGAGTTGCTAAGTAAAAAAGCTTTCGCTCAAGGAGAAGCACAAGTCTAGTATGGAAGTTCACACTTGAATGAGAAATTGTTGGGATGTAAGTGTGAGTAAGAATCTCACATTAGAAAGAGATGGAATGAGTGAAAGACATATAAGTAGAAACAACCTATAAACTTATTGCTTTAAAGTTTTGGATTAAAGTATAATGTCAAAGCTTATGAATATGTTCCCTCACTAGCTTATAGTATAGATCTCCCGTAAAAGTAGACTCCCCAGATCTAACACAATCCTTTACGGCTTAACTAATCAAATATGAAACACGGTAAAAGATTATGTTCTTAGGGTGTTTTTTTGTTAATGTTTTAAAATTTTATATAATTCTAAGGATTTATTTAATTATTTTATGAAACATTTTACAATTAAGTATAAATATTAAATTCATGTAAGAAAATAATTATTAGATAAAAAGAGCATTCTCAATTTGACCCATATCAGAAATAGAAGATTAAATTTTCTTTGTCAGGACAGCTAATAAATATTGCATCAGAAAAGGCGAGTAGATCTTCAGAATGAACAAAGAAATAGAGAAGAAAGTTCCTCAGCACACCCACGTTTGCTCACGTCTTTGCATTTTGTATAACATTATAAACTATTAATCCTTTAATCTTCTTTTTGTATACCAATTTTGAGTTGATCACCATGAATGGGTCTCTTGCAAGGTCTCATTCTTCGTATTAACTTCTGCCCACGTCGTGTGAGAAGACTTTTTTTGTAATGAAAAGTCTGATATGTGCAAAAGTCTAAGAGTTTTTTTCTAATGAAGGAGAAGACTGTTTTTGTAATGAAAAGTCTGATACGTGCAAAAGTCTTATCTTCTGATCTTTTTGTTTACATTAATCTCTATCACTTTCTATTTTCATGCTTTTATCTACATATGTGATTCTTTTCCAAGGTCCAGCTTTCCAAGAACTTGGAAAGAAGATTTGTCTTGAGGATGTTGGATCGTGCAAAGACATGCCTCTTCTTTATCATAGGATTTTCTGTTTTGATGTTTTGTGTATATGGAGTTTGTATCTTCTCCACGGTTTCTCAACAGTCTCTTAGCAGTGGAAAGAAACAAGTTGATGAGGTTGTACAGATTCTCAGAACTAGAAGAGTAATCAAACGGACTGATGAACAGTTGCATACTGTGCAAGAAGATATCTATGAAGTTGATGTTAAAAGACAGAATTCTCGGCAACTTCGTCCGTTCAATGTCATGGAACGAGAAAAGATTGGAGGGTTTCAGAAAGAGCTGTCAAATTTTGACGTTTCAGACAACTTGGATCAAGAGTTTCACGGTCGAATTCTTGAGTTCTTTGACAAGGGCTGCGAGGTTCAAATTTTTATGACATGGTTTGCACCAGCAGAATCTTTTGGAGAAAGAGAGTTGTTGTCCTTGGAGAGTGTTTTCCAAGTCCATCCTGAAGGATGCTTGATGATTCTATCAAAAACCTTGGATTCTGAACATGGTTACAGGATCCTGAAACCATTGATTGATCTTCAGTTTAAGATTGCGGCAGTAACACCGGATTTATCCTTTCTCTTGAGCAACACTCCAGGAGAGACTTGGCTTGATGAGCTCAAGCTTGGAAAGAAGGGTCCGGGACGTATTCCACTTGGTCAGAATCTATCAAACCTCATCAGACTTGCAGCTTTATACAAGTATGGAGGAGTTTACCTGGATACAGATTTCATTATCCTGAAAAGTTTCAAGGGGCTAAGGAATGTTATTGGAGCACAAAGTGTTGATGCAGTTTCCAAGAACTGGACTAGATTAAATAATGCAGTTCTGATCTTTGACAGATACCACCCTCTACTGTTCAAATTCATGGTGGATTTTGCCTCAAAATTCGACGGAAATAAATGGGGAAGTAATGGCCCTTACTTGGTCTCCAGGGTAGTTCATAAAGTTTCAGGAATTCCAGGATACAACTTCACCATCCTGCCACCTACAGCATTTTATCCAGTTGATTGGATTAAAATATCAGGTTTCTTTAGAAAACCACAAGACCTGGCCAGTTCAAGGTGGCTCAATGCCACTCTGCTTGAGCTAAGTGAGAATTGTTATGGGGTGCACCTATGGAATAAGGTAAGCAAAGGAATTAGAATTGAGGAAGGGTGTGTTTTGGCACGGTTGGTTGAAGATCACTGCATCACTTGCCAATACACAGACAGCAAAGCTTCGTTTATTCAGAAGAATTAAACTAACAGGAATCTTCAGAGAATTACGACAGATAATATACTCTGTATCAATAAGGCAACACATGTTTTTCCCATTAGAAATCTTGATATACTGATGTGGCTCCTGCTTTTGTTCACGCAGCCAATATGAATGTATTGTAAAGTAACCAAGCAAATCTTTCCTGTCACTGGTTCAGGCTCCAGAATTAGGATAGGGTACAGTTAATTTATTGACAGAAAACTCTCATTCTTTTTTTTTTCCTTTCCTGTTTCTGTTCTTATATCCTACCCCTTTTGATATTGGACTCAGATTCCTTTGTTGATAGAATCATCTCTGCAAATCAACGTTAATGTTAGAAAAAAAAGATCAGAGTTTTTTTTTTTTTTTGAAAAGTAAGAAAGATCAGAGTTGATCTCAAGAAATGTATTCCTGATTCCTTGTTTTGATTATCAAATTTCCCACATTTTATAGCAAATTTACAGACACATTTATGTAACTTAATAACAAATCGTCATCCTAATCTGTTTCAATCTCATGGCCATCAGCTAACAATTCTAAACTCTGCATCCCTAAAGCTACAATCAGAAGGAAACTTGGTTACTGCATCACTTCCAAGCTCTTTCAAAGATTCAATCTTCCTGATGTTCTGATAATGAACTCAAAGATTGCTTTATCTGTAATAATAGTCCTTATTAAGGGTGAAACACTCCAGGAATGAGTTGCAAAAGTGCTGCGCTCCATTTCAAGCAATGTACTCATTGGAGTAGCTTCTTTCCTAATCAGAAAATGAAAACGTGGCTTTTTCAAAGCTAACCCTCACGCATTCATTCTTCAACAAGTGCAATATTTGGTTTCTCAACCCATGCATCTCGCCAGTAGAGATTTTTGGAACAAGAACTGATAGCTTATTCAAAGCTAAGACTCATGCATGCTTAACCATTTTGTCACGGTCTTTGGACTCCATAGAGGGATGTCAGATCCTGAAGCCAGTACTTGATCTCAGTATTAAAGTTCTAGCAGTCACGCCAGACTTGCCCTTTCTCATAAAGAACGTGCCAGATGAAGCTTGTTGATGCGATTAAGAGTGGCAGAAGAGATAACCAGTCCCCTATCTGGAAATCTTTCCAAATTGATCAGATTTGCGGCACTATCCAAACATGGAGGTGTCTATTCAGACCCAAATTTCATTGTCTTGAAAGATTTCACGGGCTTGAGAAATGAGATTCGGGCATAGGGTGTAAACAAAGTTACTAATCAGCGATCAAGAATAAACAATGCAGTAATGATCTTTGACATAAATCATCATATTCTAGCAGAATTCATACAAGAATCTGTCAAAATTTTTAATGGAAACAAGTGGAGGCATAATCGCCTTCCCTCATTAACGGAGTCATTGAGAGAACTGAAAGTAAAATTGGTTACAATGCTAGAGTCTAACCACCGCAGGCATTTTATCAAAGATTGAAGTGCGATGAATAGGCTAATCTCAGACCACTGTGTAGTCTGCCAAATCACACAAAATTCTTAAAGATCTTTCTTTCTGATAAACCAAGTCTCACCAACTGTAAATACTTGCATTAAAATAAGCTATGGAGCAACAACCAAGAGAGGTATCTCTTTCAGAAACTTGTTTTACTTCAGTCAATCGAATGAGCACTAGTAAGAGGTACCAGAAAATTGTATCTTGCCAATTTTTCACAATTCTCAATTCTTGTCGAAAGATCATTTTTTATGACGAAATTCCAATGAACAGCCTTTATATCTAGTCCTATGCAACCGGCAAATGCTAAAGCATGCTCCTTTAACAAGAATTTCTACTTCTTTGATTCAAGACATGACAAAACCCGAGGGATATTCATATACTAAAAACTAAACCAGAAGCGAGAATATAATCATTAACAGTGAAGTAGGACATTCATCAGAATCCAATGAGACAAGTCCTAGCAACTGACATAGATTACAAGGCCATAGAAAGGGAAAGAAGAAGCTAAATTCTTTAACCAGAGAAGAGTGATTCATCGATTTCAATCTTCACAACCTCACCATCACCAAAACTATCGTTCTTAGGAGGAGAAGAAGGCACTGGTATTCGTGGAGGCCCTCTTCCTTTCTTCTTGTCTCGTGGTCTCGCCTGAAACAAACCCAAAAAAACACTTCAGGTCATCAAAACTCAACATTCAAACATAAACCATAACCCCAGAAAGGAAAAACCAAGAAAATGTACAGACATTTCCAAAAGAGTGATTGAATCGCTTTCCTTTCGCGGTCTTCTTATCACCTCTGCCACAGTACACTGCACCGAACACACGTTAAAGAAAAAAAAAAGAGAGAGACCAAAAGGACAGCTACCGAGCCACTGAGTTGATACAAATATAACTAATTACCAAACGGGACCGAAGGAGAGGAAGTGGCAGAGAGTGAAAACGAAGCAGAGGAGTGACACAGAGAGACACCCAGAACTTGTGATTGAGAGGAAGATAACTGAGGACAATTGAGCAAAGGTTTAGTAGTCACTTGCAAAGCCCCCACCATAAGTGACGCCATTTGAGTGAGCTTCAGGCAAGCTCAGGATAAGGTCGGTACTCGGAGAGTTGTGGGCGACAATGGGTTGTGATTGATTCTGGTTTTGGTCTGTATTCGCTTAAGAGGCAATTCGTCGAACATGCGGATAGCAAATAAAGCCCAGTTCGGTCTAAGACAGCCCAAATTTAAGGACAGTGAGCCCCGTCTGAAGCAAGCAAGCAAGTGTTTTCTATAGCCCATTAACTGTGGGCCAATTTAGATTCTAGGTTTAGCCTATATCAACTTAAGGTCTCGATATGACTCTTACGTAGGCATGACAATGGGTCCGATTAGTACCAGGCCCACTCAAACCAGAGCCCTGCCAACTTGCTGTTTATCTTATTGGTTTTTTTTTTCGGTTTTTAAAATGTAAATTTTATGTGCACCTAAATTAAAAATAAAAGGATTAATTTATAATTTTATGTGCACCTAAATTAAAAATAAAAGGATTAATTTAGACTTTCAGTCTAAGGTCCTGTTTGGCAATCAGCTGGTTGCATTTAGTTGTTAACTGATTATGAGCTTGTTTGGTTCAGCTTTTAGTAGGTGGAAAAGTACTTTTTTCTACCGCAAAAGCTATGATAGCCAATTATATCAGTTGATTTGACCAGCGAATTGTATTAGCTGTTTATTAGAGATATTTGGTAAAATTAGTTGTTAAGTATTAACTGTTGATGTGTAAAATGACTTATGAAGATATGATTTTAAAAAAGATATAAGGGCATGAATTTGTCACTTGTGTGTAAGTTTTTTTATTTTTTATTTTTCTTTTTTATTTTAATTTTAATTATACTAATATTACTTTAATAAAAAATTAAATTTTAAATTTTAAATTTAATTATTACTTTAATAAAAAATTAAATTTAATTATTACTTTAATAAAAACTAAATTAAATTATAATTATAATTATGTTATTATTAATTTTATAAAAATTAAAAATTAAAAAAACGCATTATTGGTGCATTAAGTGAGCATTTGCAAATGCACGGGCATGCAGTTGCATACTAAATGCTCATGCCCGTGCATTCGTGCATTTGCAACTGCACAACCGCGCATTTGCAAGCATTTTTTAATTTAATAAAAAATAAATTAAATTTTAAATTTAATTATTACTTTAATAAAAATTAAGTTAATTTATTATTTATTTTATAAAAATTAAAATTAAAAATAAAAATAAAAATATTCAGAAGCATTTGTAGTTAAGTTTTGTTTATTTAAAAAGGTATTATTAATTTTTGAATTGCAAATGACGAAAATACTGTTCGAAACGTTACTATTGTGTAACTTTTCCAAATTCAACTATTTGGGATAAATCCGCTAACTATTATCTCCTTATTAAATAAAAATTTCAAACACTTGAATTACCTAAAAGTAGCTGATCCGTCATCCTTCAAACACAGCAAATCTTGACATGGCAACATGAGCTGTGACTTGCAAGCAAAGGTTGTATGGCTCTAATTTTCAAAAAAAAGAAAAGAAGGTTGTATGACTCTGAGGTGTAAAATCATCTGTAAAGGTCAGGTTTAGACTCTTCTCCTTCTACTTCTAACTACGTGACCGCAGTTCCAAGCTATGGTTGATAGATTCAGATCTCTGCCATTATTGGCAAGTAATCTCTCACGTGTGCCCTCAAGAAAAAGACTTGCTTTCTGTAATCTCCAACCTTATAATATACATGAAAATGGATTCTCTTATAATTTAAAGAAATCAATTAGTTCTTATACATTCAAGAATCCATTAAGAGATCCTCTTGGTGTAACATTAAGATTTAAAAAGTCCACTAACTCAGTGCACAAGACTCTTCGTTTTGTAATCTTTTTATTGTATTTTACTATTTTTACAAATATGCTGTATCTATTACTCGAATATGTGATTTTCTTATCACAAAAGAGTAACTTTATCAACTGCTCAAAGACTTGCCCTCTTAGTGTAACATAGGATTGGCAAAAAATCGATGTAAAACTAAACCAGTTTCGGACAATTCGAACAAAGGTAAACATTTTATGATCCTAAACTAGTTTGAAACTAAATTTTTTTTACCAAGCTGACCCGAAACCGAACCAGATTGAAAAACATCCAACCCGGTTCAGAATCGGTTTGTCTGATTTTAACTAATAGCAAAGGGCTATTAAGTTGCACTATCTTCTTCTCATCTCTTGCCACAAAGAATAAAGGGCAAAAAAAGAAAAAGTGCATTTCAAATCAAAATTCAAAATTACGTAGTTTCACCAAAATTTAAAGTAATGATTTTTTTGCCTTTTTTAAATTCGAATCGGGCAATTTTAAATGTTTGATGCTGGCCAATTTTCAAAATTCAGACATTTGGTCCGATTAGGTCAACTCGAATCTAGATTTGATTTTAATTCGGACAAAAATCGATCAACTCGGTTTAAATTCGGTCAAAAAATTCTAACCTATATTTGATTTTTTTTTAATCAGACAAGGTGAGGTTATCAGTTCGGACAAAATTTTGCCAAGTCTAGTTTAATAACATTAAGATAGTGTTACCAATTTTTTTTTACCCTAAACATAAATGGATAATATGTGAATTTAATAAAGGATTAATTTGTATTTTTGTAATCCTACAAAAGAAATGAAGAATAGATAAATAATGTGCAAAAGTGGGAATCAAAATCAAATTAAAATCCAAAGCCATCCAAAGTTAATGAATGAGCTCACATGGGAACGATGGGAGACAAGAATATATGGGAGTAAACAGTGGCAAGTGACAAAGAGGGAATCGCACGTGCAACCCATGTGAATGCTTTATAGCTGGTCCAAGGCCCAGTACAAGAATCTAAAGGTCAAAAGGTCTATATCTATTATAATAATAATAAATAAATCAATAATGAATTATTAATAATTTTGATAATTTATTTATTAATAACAATTCACCCTTAACTAATAACAATAAAAAGTTTTCACATTATTAAAAATAAAATTTTATTAAAGATTAACTTAAAGAAATGTGCATCTAAAAAATATTTATTATTAAAAATAACAGATTATTTATATATAATATATTTTAGAATATTTATTATTAAAAATAAAAGATTATTTCTATTTTAGTCGTTATACTTTAGAAACAATCTTCAAAATTCTTATGATATTATTTATATATCATTCAAGCTTTTCTTGTTATATATGTAAATTTGTCTACTCATATTTTTTTGAATTTACCTTGTGTTTTTTAATAAATAAGGTTATGGATCAAAAAATATAAGGAAAAATGATATTTTATAAAATATGAGTAAAATAAAAAAGTTTTTGATTTATTTAATCCAAAAAAATATCCTAAAGACTGGTCGAGTGAAAAACTTGAGGCCAAAAGATCATATGTTCGAATTCCTTTATTTACGCTCTCTCGATCGAGTCTATCATACAAGACTTACCTAATACAAAATACCCAGTTAGTGTATAGTATAATTTATAAGTTATTGCGTCAGTCCAAAAGTTCATTCGTTTCAAAATAAATATAGCCCTTATTATTGTTAAATATAAAAGATACTCCATAGTTTTGGTTTGGAAACATGTTATAGTAATAATGACATGCCAAGTCAATCACAACTCACAAACCAATAACCCAATACCTAACAAAAGATAAACAATAGCCAATTCTAAATTTAGGGTAAAAGATCTAAGTATGAAAAAGGCTGATTAGTAAAGTATGAATAAGCCTGAGTAGTACTGAACCTTCTTAAATTCTATGTTGTTATTGTTATAGAGTAGGTGTTCGAGACATTAAAATGGAAAGCTTAAAACTCTATATAATATATATTTCTGATTTAATAAGCCTATACTTTGGTACCCAAAGGAATCATCACAATTCAACACACTATTCTTATCGACTAACTTAAAGAAAAACCAAAAAAAAGGACAAAAAAAGGAAAAAAAATCCAACACACATCACATGTTATGAGAGATCTTGATGTCTCCCACACCATGTATGATACAAAAGTCGTAGTGATAGGATGATGTTACTGTTGTTGATGATGATTAGTGATGAGGGTGTGTCACCGGAGCCGACGCAACCGGCAGTGGTGGCTTGCATTGGTAGCACTTGGCAAATAGCCCGAATGTGTCTACTTGCCTGACAAAGTTGGTCATACTAGCCCAGCCGCCGAACCCAAATCCCACAACCAAAACCCACACTGCCACAAATGTGTTCAATGCATACATTGCAGTCCAGCTTGGTAAAAAGAATGGCGGCTTCTCTGCAGCATTCTGCAATAAACAAGTTTGTTAGTTAAAGTAAGTTTCGAAACTGAAATTTTCTTTTACTCGAGTTTTGCTTTTACCACGGTTAAATCGGATTTTGTTAGTTTGAGACAGCTCATATTCGACATATAGTACAATTCTCCTAACTAAATGAAAACGACCCACCATCTATCTCTGTTCTTCTCATAATATTTCCACATCTAAGCCTTAAATGCTCTTTTGTACACTAGCACCACCTCCTCTCTCTCACTGAGTTGGACACTATCACTGTAGAATGTGGGAATCCCCATCAAACGCGGAGTGTCCACTCACACTCACTTTACAAAACTAGATAATCCCGACTTTTTGACCATGAAAGCTAAGCGAGTGAGTAATTGAGTTAACCTGTCTTGCAGAGGCTTTCCGGTAGGTAAGCATATGAGCTAAAGCTGGGATGATATATACTGTGAAGCTAACTAAAAGAGCACCAACTGCTGAGTTGATGGGACCAAAGAACGGGAAGATTATAGCTAAGAACCATATCGGAATCACAACTGGTAGTCTCGCAAGTGCACGAAGGCATATGCTCTTTGTGTCATGCATACCAATCACCTTTTCCCATACGAAGTACAAAGGAGTACATGCAAACCCGAATGTTATGAACTGCAACAGAATTTAAAACCAGTTGTCAGGTTTCTTTTATGATAAACGAAACTGCAAAACTTGGAACTTGTAAAAATCTGAAAAGGTGTTTGTTGGCTATGAAACCTGGTGAATAAGCATTAAGATCACTGCAGCATCACGGAAGCCGGACTTAGGGAGGAGACTGAAGGCGTTGGAATGGTTTAGCAGCTGATCACCAAAAGCCCAGTAGACGGCGGAGGCAGAAGGAATCGTTAGTGTGAAAACGTAGAGTGTAGCTAACAAGTATATGTACTTGAACTTTTGTGGCTTCCACATAGCGTGCATTATTTCCCTGTAACAATTCCTTTTCACAGATCAGAACCAGGATCAAGCAAAAGCAACCCACTTTCCAGTTTTCACCTCTCACTTGAATCATTTAACCAGAAGGATCAAAACTAGAATGATGAACAGTGAATAACTTAAACTAGAGCAATAGCATCATTTCACTGTTGAATTTTCAAAATGGGAAACAAAATATTATCAGTTGAATGATTTTGTCTGTGGATGACCGGCAAAAGCTGCAAAATCGAAGCAGTGTAGAAACAAGTGAAAGAGAAGAGATGAACAGCACACAATAATATATAAAAAGAAAACTTACACTGTGACTGCGTGCCCACCAAAGGTGTAGAGTATGTTTGTGGCTCCGGTGAAGTATAGCACTAACTTATTTGGCCCGCTGTGTTCCACTCCCTCGACCTGAAAATCACAAATCTTCACTCCTTGTAATTGGGAAAACTCATTAATGGAGAGATTTACGAACTTGTTCTGGTTTTCCCATATACCTGGCCATTAACAAGAGCTGCTATGGTTAAGTACCAAGCAGTATAAGTGGTCATACCAAGGCCAAGGAAAGACCAGATACGGTAGTTGTGAAAAGAGGGTATGAACACTGTAGTAGCACAGCAAGCTCCAAAAATGTACGTCCATGTCCTCTTGTCCAATCGATCGTTGATATAGTAAATGTTACTGTTCTTACCAAGAACAAATAAGAAAGAGTTGAGAAAAGAAAAAAATAACAAAAAAAAACCAAGATCAGACTTTTAACATTGAACAAAGTATGAATAGATTATGTCTTACCTCGCACAAGCAATTAGCTGAATGACGGATCCAAAGAGCAGGAAAGTACAGTTGAAGGCAAGCCCCACAGCTTTCCAGTATGGACCCAGCAAACCATCAAGCACTTCAAACCACTGCAATCCAAAACCGTAATCTATTTTAGTACACCAAAAGAGAGTTGAGTTGAGATAATATTTTAACATGGAAGATTAGGTATCAGTGGTGCTCATGCTTTTGCCAAGTAAAAACACCTGTATGACATGGTTCTTGAAGCTAACATTCTCCTTTTCTTTCCTGCTTCTGTACTCGATGTACAGGACACTAATGAGGTAAGCTGTCCAGCTTCCAAGAATGCCATAAAACACCTGAAGCAAAATCCCTGAAAGCATGCCCATCTGAGAGAAGGAGTAAGGCAGTGTCAAGAGTACTTGGGCCACCTGCGGGTGATTCATCGGAAAAAGAAAAAAAAAATTAGTTCTTTAGCTTCAGGGAATGGAAATATCAGTATGTGAAGTGTTTCCATGTTAAAGAAAGCATTTTTTGAAATGGGTTCTTTCTGTTTTTACGTACTTGATTGGAAGCACAACTGAACCATGCGTCCCAGGCAGAGCCACCATGCCAGAGAAGGCTCTTGACACTCAACATGGAGTGTTGTTCTTCTTGTCTCTCTTCTTCTTTTCCATCATGGTCTGGTTCAGTACTAAAGTTGGACACTATTGCTTCTTCTGCTTGCTTCTGAGCCAACATTGTCTTCGTTTTTCTCTAAAGGCAACGTCTAAATCCTGGTAGATCTGAAACATATAAAAGACAGTAAATGAGACAAAAAACCATAATCAAAACAACGCAACCCCAGAAAACGAAAGCCAATAAGACCCTCTTACCCAGATCCAAATATATATCACAAAATTCCCTTCCAAACTTTAATATATAACCCTCCACACAGGAATCCAAAAAAGAGAACTAGTTAAACATTTTTTTGGTGTTCTTTCACAAACCAGACTAAAAAAGAAAGAATAACCTTATTCTGAGAAGTCTCTGTCGGACAAAAAGATTGAAGAAACTAGAAACAGATCCTTTTAGGACCGCAAAATGAATTGGAAATTTTCAACCTTGTCCTTTGCCCGACTCGAATTAATCTACTTTTCCTCGTTTTCACAATGGAAAAACAACAAACACTCGACTTTCAAAAGGGTATACACAGTAAAGAGCTTAGCAGAGTAGAACCAGAAGATTTAATGGTTCCAGAGTTCAGCGGAAAGAGCCTTAAATGCCTTGAAATAACTGCAGAACAGCAGAAACAGGAAGAAAAGAGAGAGAAAATCTACAGACTGAGACTGTGGATCTCTTTACTAAAAGCTCGCTTTAATGCGCCATCAATCTTCAGAGACAAAAGGCAGCGCCGAACCCCAAAAACGGCGAGACCTCAAAAGCAGGAAAAGACCCTTTTCACTCTGATTCAATCCCCAACTAAGCAAGCACAAAATACACACTACAAAACTCTACTAGTACTGTTCCTATATATTGGTTTTCGTCAAGCATTTCTCAGCTTTTCCAATTCCTTGCTTCCACTCTTTTTGAACCGAGGAGTTCGACGAAAGAACAGGGTTTAAGACATGAAAGCTCAAATTCCCCGTGTTCCTTCCACCTTCCCTATTCGATTCTCTGGTTGAGGGGTCTTTGTTTGGTTTGTGAGGAAGAGAATTTAGAGATCCAATCCAAGAGACAGAGACTATGTATCTCATCACCAGGAGGGGACTGAACTAACCAGGTGCCGTGCCTTTTATAGCCCGGGAACAGGAAAACCGCCTACCAACGGCTAAAAAATTTTAATAACAACCTTCTATGTAAATAAAAAGAAATAATAATTATTCATTTTTTACTTTTCTTTTATATTAATTTATGTGATAGATCTAATTTAAATTTAAAAAATTTTAATCAGCTTCAATTATTAACTACCTTTATTTTTATTTCTTATAGTATAAAATTCTCAATCGTTAATGTCTTTGATTTAATTTAAATTTAAAATATATATATTTAAATTCTTTATGAAATAATTAAAATTTAATAAATTAGACCAATTTATTCTTAAAAAATAAAAAAATCTACTTACTATAAATCTAAGTTGTTAATCAATTAAGAAATTCGAACTAATAACAATAACATTACCCAGTAAAAGTCCTGCTGAAATGTGAGCTCGGGAGAAGTTCAATAGTACACATTTTTATTTTTATCTGATAGAGATACTGTTCCTATAGACTTTTTTTATTTTTTTTAAACGAATCAACCGGCAGTTACTACTTTTTGAACGTGCATTGGGTAAATCTCCGGATTCATGCAATACCTACAAATCATGCCAATCGGGTGCTTCACACTAGGCAAGCTCTGTACTACAGGCTCGATAAAAAGAGCGTAAGTAAGAGGAATCGAACACAAGACCTTTTGACTTCATGCTCCTTCACTCCACCAACTCGATCACCCCTAAGGAGCTTTGTTTCTATAGACCCACACTTAAGAGATCCGAACTATATTTAACTTAAAATTTTAAATATTTGAATATGTAAAACTTTTAAAGGAATTAAATTCAAGAACTTATTATTTGCTTTTTAATTTTTTCTTGAAAATAATAAATTTTAAATCAATATTTTTTAGGGTATTATAAATTCAAGTTTTATTAAATAAATAAAAAGTAATTTTAGTTATTTATAAAACTCTAAGCATTACAAGGAAAGTATTATTTTGCTTTATTAATAAATAATTGGAAGAGAGTAATTAAGTTAAGTTTCAATAGCATCAATCACTATAGTTTTGACCAATTAAAGTAATTCAAAGCACAAGCATCTTTTAATAACTCCACTTCATATATTTTAAATAATTTAATTATTAATTAATTAATTACCTTTTTGTGCATTTTTCACTTTTTTTAATTTATTAAATTTTATAAAATGAAGGTTTTATTAATATTATCGAACAAAAAAGCCTTCCCTTAATCGAGGATCCATGATCCATCATAAATACTTCTTCACTTGTCCCCCAATCACTCCCCACAGGCTTTCCCCCACTCTCAGAAACTCTTCCGTACCCCCACGCTTTAAAGGACACCATACTAAATGGAGCTACGAGAAACACGCGCTACTGTCAGCCAGTGTCAGTGAGACCAGCAAATGAGAGATTCGATAGGATTTTTCCCCCATCGTGGGTCGCCCCGGACCCGACAAACATGTGAAATTGGAGGTCCTTTCAAAGAATTATGTGTGGGCCCATCACGGCCGCACACGTGTCCTCCTGACTACATTCAGCTCGAGCCGAGCCGTTGATCAGCAGGAAATAAAGCCCTAGGCACGCTTTAAAAGGAGACCAAAAACACGCGCAAATTGAGCACCACCGGCACCGCGTGCCCCACTCAGCCGCCGTCTAATTATACCCCCTTTTCATCGGACGGCGAGGTCTGGCCCACCGTCACGGTGGCCGGATCTAATCCAATCTTCCACTCATCTTTGAATTTTTTTAATTATTTCTTTTATTATTCCTGGCTTCCTTTTTTGTAGTCCAAGGATTAGAAACTTCTTTATGTAAAATACCTTTTTATATTTTATTTTTCTTGAACACTTTAGGAATTATATAAATGCATTAAATCTTGACCTTTTTCATAATTAATAAAGGACAATTCATTAAATTTCAACACTTACCCAACTAAAAAAGTAGACAAGTGAACTTTGTGTCATTAATATAATAAGAACATAAAATGGAAATTGTCTTACCAATCAAACTTTATAATATGCTACTAAATTTCACAATCGTAAATTTGATTGTTTTAAAAAAATACTTAATTTAAATGAGTTAATTATATTCAATTTAATGTAGTTTAGCCTTTTTTATTTCAATTTCATGTTTTAAAAATTACTATTTACCTATTTATACTATTATTTAATTGTCATATAAGTTTTTTTTTATTATATTCCTTTAATTTTTTGTGACTCTTAAGCTAGTAAAATTTTTCATTAATAAATCTTAAAAGAGCTGCGTCATGAATTTTCAGTCTATAGTGAATGATTAAGCATTAACATATGTAATCTTATCTTCTTATGGAACAAAGGAAAGTGGTGGTGGGGGTCATCGGAGGAGGAGCCGGAGGTGGTGGTGGCGATGATGGTGGAGCCACCGAGACACCATGGTTTTTGGGGTGCAAGCAAATCATGTAAAATGGGAAAAGGCCTCAAGTTGCCCCCGTTCTAACGGGGATTTGTCTGCTTGGTGAGGGTTCCAATCTTGGCCTTCGTTACACAAAACACATACACCCACTCATCACCTTCCCTTTTTCTTATTTATTACTTAACCTCTTGCAAGCTTAGCAAGGTTTCAAAGACTTGTTTTCTTGATATCGAGAGAATAAATCAAGTTATTGTCTTCAACATTCAGATTACTCCCGTTCGCATCGAATCAACCCGTAAAAAGTAAAGTATTGATCAAACAGGGTTTTTTCATTCTCAAGGTTTGAACTTGAGATCTCTTATTAAGGGATAAGATTATTGAACCATTCACACCAACCATGTTTAGTTTATAATATTAATATTATTTATCTTTATTTTTGATAACTTATTTTAAAAAGTTTTAAGTGAATTTTCATTTTTGTTGTATATAATAATACATAAATTACATATTTTATATAAATTATTTTTGGAGTTAGTGGCTCAAAATTAAATAAATATTAATAAATTAATTTAAAAATTTTATCAATTATTTTTTAAAATTGAGTGAATTATAACTTTTATCATATATAATAATACATAAATCCCATGTTTTATATAATAACTTAAAACTAAATAAACATTTTTTATATTAAAAATTATCTTTACTTCTAAAAAAATCATTTTTTCCAATTTTAAGTGAATTACATAATACATAAATAACACATTTTTATAAATTGTTTGACGAGTTAATTATTAAGAATTAAATAAATATTTATAATATTAATATAATTAATAAGAATATATACATATGAAGAGCATGCATGCACATGGAATTGGTGGTGGACAACCAAATGTTACAAGAGACGATTCAGATCTTGTCAAACACTTAAAATAGAAAATGTTAATATAGGAAGATTTATCTAAATCTATCTTTGGGGCTTAGTGGGAGATGTAATGATTAGTGAATAGATTTTGACGCCTCACACACACTCTCTTTGGTTCTTGTCCACGAGAATCGATACACTCAAGAGCATGTTCCTTCCATGCCCTTCTCTTCTCACATGGGTCCCTGAAAATCACCCATTTGCCTTTTATTTTTATTCGTTTATTATCCTACAATTATTAAGAATGAGGGTTTAAAAAAAAGAGGTGGGATTTTTTAAAAAGTGATTTTACTTAATTTATTATAATTATTTTATAATATTTTATAATATCATAAGTACTTTAAAAAGCTTTATAAAATGCGGGTTATATTAATTTATTATTTTTAAATTACTTAAGAATATCTTATAATATTACAAAACTAAAATAAAAAATTTTATTAAGATTTTGTTACTATTTTAATAGAAATTATTTGAAACAAAATTACTTTGACCTTTAAGATAATTCGACAAAAAATCAATAAAATATCTTAGGACGAGAAGATATCATTAAAGAAGACGTTTATTTCTTGTTTGGTAAATCGATTATATAGTTAATTTTTTACCTTTATATTTACGGGTAAATTTTATTAAATAAATTTAAAAAATTAAAAAGAGAATGAAGTAGTATTTATTACTTTTTAAAAAGAAGAGAATGGGATAATTTGAACTAAGTGTAAACCATTGGAGGAATCTTAGTATACTCTTTTTAAGTCATAACGTTCGTGGGGGTATTACTAAGTGCAATGATGAAAATGAGTAGTGGATCTAGTGCACAGATGACATTAGTTTGATAGAGAAAGGGATGCCTTTGTTTTTTCTTTCTTCTTTTTTGCTTTTTTCTTGTGGAAGAAATGCCAAATTGGTCAAGTGAAACAATGGAATCTTAACATTTGTATAGATGTGTAAAGGCTAGTGCTTGTTGCATGAGGTCCAGCACATCAACTCAAAAGAGGCAAAATGTCTTTCACAAGTTAAGAGAATCGGTCCTCAGCCTTGAGCTTGGTGAGGTACTTGATACCTCCACTTGCTTTGCTTCTATCCATTTCATCACAAAGCTTTTTTGCTAAGATTAGCAATCAATTTGTGGTTCTTTGATAAAGAGAAGATAGGGGGGAGAAAAAAGGAACTTACCCTTTTCAATTCCAGTGAAAATAATGATCAATATATCAATTTTGGTACTAAAATCATGATATTCGGAATTGATATAATTAATTTCTTTCTTTTAATTTTTAAAATTAACTAAAATAATTACGATATAATAATTTTGAAATAAAAATTCATATTTTATTTGCGTTAAATTTACTTTTACAAATTTTTATAATTTTATATTGTTTAAAAATAATAATTTATTAAATGAACACGGGCTTCTTAATTTTTTATCAACTCTTTTGACGAAATTAACATTTAAAATAATTTTAACAAAAATTAATAAAAGATATATTTCATCTAATAAGATTATAAAATTTGTAAAAAATTAAATTATAAAAAATTAATATTTTTTTTATTTTACAGAATACAAATAAACTACAAATTGAGATTTTTACCTGAATTAGTATCTTAAAAACTCCGATGAGATTGTGTTTACTTAAAATTCGATGTGATTGGAGCTTTAGTAGCGAGTTAATCGATGGATTAAGATGCTAACTATAACTAAAGTTTTTGAAGATTACTGATTTATTGATTGGATGGAGATAAGCATATCAAAAGCAAGATAATAATAATAATAAAGTATAGGAAGGAGCAATGTTGTTGGTCCACAAGAGTAAAACACCTAACAGCTTCGATTGCACTTGCTTGAAGAGTTTTAAGGAGGGTGGGTAAGAGTGATCGTGGTCCAGCAGTATTTGATGTGATGAGCAGTAGATTTCTTATTTCTCCTGTCAATTTAGTATAGTTCTTGTAACCAAGACTCAAAGCTTAGTGTGAGGTCCACTGCTTGCAAAGAAGCGAAAGATTAATAGTTACGTGATGCTTGTGTTTTTCCCTTTTCCCTTTTTCTAAAATAAAAAGTAACAAATACCGACAAAAGACAGATAAATAACTAGCATTTTTTTTTGTAAACATAAGGATTATTTTATCTGTTAAAAGATATTAAGTTTTGAGAAAAATGTAGAAAGACCTCGACAACGTCCAGGTAAAAGATTCCTGTAAAGATGACAATAGATTTAGGCTTGTTTCAGTTTCAAAAAACTTGTTTGAAGTTATAGAACCCAAACTAAGTACTGTCTATATTTCGTTTTTGTCCTTTTACATTTAATTTTAGATTCGTAACTAAGGGATCGTTGCATATAACATTTTTCTCTCTTTTTTTCTTATAATATGGACACTTGTAATATATATTTTTTGGATGCACATTTTAATGAAAGTGGGTCGATGTAATGTCAATTTCTTAATATTTGATATAGAGTTTGAATTTAATTTTAATGAAATATAATTTGGTCAATTGATTTCAAACATATTTGTTTTGATTTATCATTTGTAGTTTATAAGAAGATTTTATTAACAAATTTAAACTCATATTTAATTAAATTTTGTTTAATTTATTAATATTTAAGATTTTTTGGATGCATATTTTAATGAAAATGGTCGGTTTAATCTCAATTTCTTAATATTTAAGATCGAATTTGAATAAATATAATTTAGTCAGTTGATTTCAAATGTACTTGTTTTCATTTATTATTATTAGTTAGGTAAAAATCATTATATTTCAAATTTAAACTGGCATTAAATTAAATTAAATTAAATTAATTTTAAATTTAAAGGATCAAATTTAAATTTTTTATCATCTCTAAATATATAATTTTTTAATGTACTAAATAATTTTTTACTACACATAATATCTCCTTAATTATTTAGTCTTCAAATAGAACTCTTTTTTTTTCGTCTAATTAAGGCATGGTTGAATAAAAATTTTGATACATCTAAAAATAAATAACTTAAATAATACGCTTTTAATATAATTGTAAACGTTATTTCTTTGTGATTATAAAATTACATATTTGAATCATGTAGACAATCTTTTTATAAAAATGACCCGACCTTCGCAAGATAAAGAGCTTTGTATACAGAGTATCTTGAAGTTTTTATTTTTTAATACCCTCTTTGTTTTATTCGTACTTAGCCAATTTGAGGAATTTGCCTCAAGTTTTTCGCATCAAATTTTATGTTTCACCTACTCTGTTTCAACTATGTTCTATTAAATCTTATCCATATATTTATATAGAATTCACGTAAATACATAAATAATATTTAATAAAATATAATATAAACATTATAACTGATACTGAAAATATGATCCGAAGTTTCCTACAGTGGCTAAAGATTCCCACTTATCTCAAATTTAAGTTTCGGAATCTAATTAGCCACCGTTTTAGACGTTCGAGGAAAATTATTGGGAGGACTATTTATTTTCATATATAATAAATACATTCCCTGAAAAGAGTAATCGGATGGGACATTCATACTATACTATATAATTATGATTTTATCAATCCCTTTCATTATTTCCAATAATTCTACGGCTACACCTCCCTTTCCATGGCCAATTCAACCCTACTAAAACGGCTCCAGTTCATAAATTATTTGCCAAAAATGACCGGTCAGGTTTTGCACCAATAAAAGGTTTCACATGTCTCTTTATTTCTGTTGTCAGTTTTTAACGAACAAATGACCAATGCATGTAATTCATAACTCGAACACTCAGTCTTGTAACTTATGGGAAGGTATTTGAAATCTTGTGTTTGAGTCTTTCAAATTTATAAGTGTTAAGATCTTCCTTCTTATCTTTTACCACAAAAGACTAATAAAACTGAGTTGGATTTTACAGGATTACAAGAGTTGCGGAAGAATAAAAAACACAAAATTTTACTTAGTTCGATAGCTTAATTGCTATTGACTCTAAGAATTTCACGTAAGTAGTTTCACTAGTTTCAACAAAAAGAAAAGGATTACAAGAGACGGAGTATCTTTCAACACTTACAAAAGTTTTCTAAAAACTCACTAGTACTCTTAAGTACTCTAGCAATTCTCTAACTCTTAATTCTTTCATAATTAAGAAAATAATGTGTATTGGACCGACACTGATTGCATGTTTTTATAAACCAAAGATATGTGTTGCATTCTGTCTTATCCAAGCCTTTTACTATGTGCATGTCACGTGCATTCACTTAGGAACAAACTCTCTTTTGTGTTGTGCTTATGCCTTAATTAATTAACATCTCTTTTTCGATTTAGTATACACAAAACCCGCACACACATAAACACCTAACCCTAAATACCCAAATAGAGATCAGATTGACGAACTGCCTTGAAAGTTGATGGGGAATCATGAATCGCTTCACAATAAATTTAAAGACATCTTCACATAATTTGTTTCCATAATGATAAAAACTTTAATAGAGTAGTTCCAAAACCTTATCGAATGTAAATACATGCAAGTCTTACAATTATCATAAGCCAGTACTTTGTTAGGAATAATCCATAGAGCATTTATTGAAGATTTTGAATTCATTGATCGACAAAGTAGACATGAGTATTTTGAAATAAAATAATATTCTATAAACAGAAAAGATTTACAAAAGCAAAGATCTATGACGGTACGTTGTTTTATTCTCAGACTCAATATGAGCGTCAAGTCTTATTGTGACAATTTTTTTACTTTGTAAGGAAGTATGAGATCACGCGTGCAACTCCTAAAAGCCAAATTGATTACCCTCCTATAGAATTTGGGCATGAAATTTGATAATTTACTTCCCATAAAATAAGTTAAACGCTTTTTTTAAGACATGAAACTTAGTAGTTGCATGATATGGGGTTAGGTTTTGAAAATTATAAGGTTTTAGGTTAAGGATCCAAAGTTTTTCAACCTTTGCACACACACATACACACACTCTTTGTGAAGAATATTATAATATACTCTTTAATAATTGGTGATAAATGACTAAACATATAAAGGGCTTTTGGATAAGAGATGAACAAATGCTGGTATATATATATATGGACCCCTTATATGATACATATTGATGTGTAATGAGGCCCCTCATCTATTATTTGTACCAAACTGTCTACTCTTAGTCCCCACCCTTGGGATAGGCTTTACATCAATAAATTTAATGGCTAATTACTAAAGATATGTACATATCTGCCTTAAATTTCAATGTAATTAAGAGCATCATCTTTTCTATGTTCTTTTAGGAATAAGTTCCTTTCATGTTAATAGTGATACAATATCAATTATTATAATATTAATTGTAAAGTAATATAGAAAGAAAATAATATAATAAAATACAAAAATTTACATATTTTAACTAATATATATATAAGATTTCTTTTATTCCTAAGAAAATTATATATAAAAAGGCATAACAAAAGTTTAAATGCAATAAAATTATATTTTTGCAAATATTTAATGAGACTAAAACTTTATTTTAGTACTTTTTTAAAATTATGTTACGAGTTTGACACTTAGTTCACACTTAGCGTTACCGTTATTTTACTTCTAATGTAAAAATATCTCTAACTAATTGAGATCGGATCGATTAACTTTTGAAATTTTACTATTAAGTAAGAATTTAAGATATATCTCACAAATAGTCTTCGGCTAAGTTATTATTTTAGTTTCAAATAGTATACAGATTTGTTGAAATTGCATTCACATTACTCATAATTATGTTCATGGGTCTACAACTATCGTAATAGGTCATAAACGAAATGTAGATCGCAATTTGAAATCGAGTCATTATACCCAATTTGGTTTCACACAAAAAGTTTTATACATTCGTTTTGTCTTTTAAAGGGACACTCCATTTTTGACCATCTTAAAAGTTAAGTAGTCAGGAAGTGTGAAAATGAATGGACTAATCTTTGATTAATGAATGCATGCCTTAGACAAAGACAGTCTGCCTTGCTTTTGTTTTCTTTTTTTTTCCCCGCTTATTTAAAAGCTGTGATTTAGAGAAAGTAATCAATAGGATTCAACCAGGTATCTTGGGGTTGATTTTCTAAAGGCAAAGCAAGAGCAGGCCTCAAACACTTTATCGGTGGATGATTAGCTTTTGCTTAACCTATCAATTACCCTTTTACAATATCACAATCATCTTGAATAAAATAGTATCATCACATGCACACTGATTACTGATAGCCTTTAACTTCATCTCCTGATTGGAAGCTAATTGATGTGCAATAGCTAGGTAGCCGAGTTTAGCAGAGTTTGTACCGATTTTAATACTAATATAATACAAGTTCGGTACCTGTCAATATTAGATACTTTCAATACCGTTTTTAGTCTCTTATTACGATCAAATAGTTCTAGTTGAAGCCCTTATGAAAGAAACAAGTAGTAACAGAAGTAGTATTGATGATTCTTTCGTATCAATTTTGGTTTAGACTTTAATGATAGAGGGTTTTCTTAATTTCCACCTCTAATAACATGTGAAATTGTTAGTATGATCACATGTGATACTGACCAATTTGCTTAGGAGTCAAGGAGAATCTATGACTTGAATATAAAAAATGCTTGAGTATATAAGAGAAGTGTTTGTAATCCCTCATACTGTCACAAAACCACATGACAATATAAATTTGCATTATTGAGGGAAAACCCATCTCTTTGATTTCTTCCTCTGTAGCAGCTGAGGAAACACCCATCTCTTTCTTCCTCTATAGCAACTATCTCTAGCTGCATGTGCCTAAGCTAACTAACCACAGAAAGATTTGTACCACACTCAGGACTTATGTTTCAATGTTACCCTGTAGTTTTTTCTTCGTTTAGGTGAGAAAACACTACCGAATCCTAGGTTATGGACTTACGTATAGTGGCTTGATTGACTTATAAATATTCTAATCTTAGACGCAGTATGAACTCGTGAAAGTTATTGATTGACAATCTTGTGCTTTCAAGCCTGATTGCAAACAGTGTAAACAAGTACGATTCGTAAGTTACGTAATTTGGATTAATTATTTAACGAGTCAATAATTCAAAATCAAGCTACCAGCTTGATTTAAATGATTGTTACAAGCTCCAACATATCTTATACGTTGAGTCCTTTTCAAGTGGTTGAACTTGGAAAAGCTCCTATGCTAAATGTGTTAGGAGCCGATGATTTATTAAACGACTTACATAAAATATGTGTTAATATAAAGTATTTATCACAATTGATAACTTTTATTATATAATTTATTAGTGTTATTAAGTATAATATAACATTTATTTCAAGAAACTCTGAGATTCACTCAAAAGGTTGACATGAGGCTGATGGAGAAATGAAAGCAGGGAAGCTCAAGTTAAGGTGGTCATAAGTTGAATACCAGCTGCTAAAAATTCAGTGTAGGAACATGTCTGTCTCGCAATCATCAATGGAGGGGTCCCAAATTGGTATGGAAGCCATGTGAATGCTCAAGCACTAGCAAGTGAAAAAGCAATCTGTTGCCACTTGTCAGGAAATTCCTTATTCTTCTTTTGCTCTTTCGCTCGCTGTGTAATATGCGTATGGGAATTCATCAGCATGACGACTTTGCCAGGAGATCCAATTTGTCTCCAATGTCTGAAAAATCCGATATGTATTGAGTAAATTCTCATATACGGATTTTTAATTAACGATTAAATTTATTAATTAGTCGGTCAATTTTTATAAATCAATAAATGTTTATAAAATAAAATTAATTAATTAATTTCTCTCTAATATTTTTTCTAGCTAAATTTTAAATTCTTTGATTAATAGAGACAATTTCTTTCGATCATATTTTAAAATTTTTAATTTTATTCAATTTTTAGTCAATTTTATAATAATTTAATACCGATTGAATCTTTTAAACCTCAAATTTCTTGTTTTAAAGGGTTAACTTTTAGTCTGATTTTTAAAATTTTAATTTTAATATCTTTACTAAATTACATAACTTAGATAATTGTTTAATGAGCATTTTGTAAGTTTTAACCTGTTTACATTTCTAATGAATTATTTTTTAAAGATAAATTGTAATCTTACGAATCAATGGTGGTTGAAACAATCGAGAAAAACGGTATATTGAGTAGTCATGATGATGCTGATCGAATTTATTAGTGCTCAAAGAAAGAAAGAAAATGATTAGAATGGTGTATATATAGTCAGAGGGTTGTTAATGAGTGGAAGATAAAAGGTGAAGCTTGTGGGTTTCTCATGATATTATATATCACCATCGAAAGGTTTCCTCAGGTTTTGTATCAGAACGAATTGGTGAATGATGGCTTTGCACTTTGGATAAGTAAAGAAATCAAAAGAGAAAGAAAGTAAAAAAAAAAGAAAAGTGAAAGTCATTGAGGCTTCTTGTGTATATCTCTCACTTTTGTTTCCTTTTGCTTTTCACAGCTCTCTTCTTTAGAATCTTTGATGGTTTGTGGGGGCTTAGGAAGAACCCCAAGACATCATCTCTATCCTCAAGTCTCGAGACATCATAACACTATCTTGAATTCCCAATTTAATCCCCAATTTTTTGGTTATGATATCGATCGAAATAAAGATAAAATTTAAGAATTGTCGTCAAGATATTTTTTATAAATTTTTTTTCAACAATATCTTCTTCTGTATTTATAAATTAATACTTAAAAAATCAAATCAGAGATACTAATAAGATGACATTTGACTTAATTTATGTACATACTAACTCGTCTTATATCGTATCATATGAATCTTTGAAGAGTAAATTTCATATAATTTATGTACTTTTTTTCTTCGTAAATTGGTAATTTATAAGTAATTTTTTACGGCACAGAAGACATATTTCGGAATATACATAACAGCATCTAACTTATGTAATTTAAGTTAATTAATAACTCAAAATCGAATAACAAAATTGATTTAAATAATTGTTTAAGAGCTAAATTCTTTAAGTCTCGCAAGGAAGTTCTAACACTAGAAAAGGGGGTTGGAAGTACCTATTTCTGATAGAGTGTTTTAACCTGACGCTACTTAGGCTTGATTTGAGAGAGTGGTAATAGTTGATAATCTACTGAAATGATAAGTACTTATGTGTTTGAAATTGTTGTTTTGGTAACTATTGAAATATGAAAATAAATGTTTGGTAAGTATGCTTGCAGTTACTGAAAAGAGATAAAATAACTAAAAAGTTCATTAATTTAATAAACTATTAATTGTTGTATAAATAATTAAAAAATATATTATGAATCATATAAATTTAAAATTATAAATAA
>JANZXP010000005.1:389595-409722 GCA_027576715.1 Erythroxylum flavicans | reverse complement strand
TAACTCCTTAACTTAATTCTAACTCTTCCTTTTAATCCATGCAACCACATGTAATTAATTATATACCTAATTAAACTATAAAAAATTGCTAATTCAAGAATTCTAATTTATATTCATGCTTGATAATTTAATAATAAAAAAATTCTAAGAAAAATTCGGGGTCCAACAGTTTAGTTTCAGTAGTTTCTTTATTAAAGCTTAGATTATGTTTCAATTTTCAGTCTAGTTGCTTAGAGATTTTGTATAATGATCATGTTTTCGGCCATGGATCTTTAAGAGATGTTTTTTTTGTTCTTAATTTGGATGATATTTTTAATAATTCATCGCTTTGCCTTAGTTGTTAATTGTAATTTTGATTTTGAATCTGTTAAATGGCATGCTAGACTTGATCATATTGGCCAAGATAGAATGAATAGACTAGCTAAAGAAGGTCTTTTAGACCGGCCACTAAGATTAAGTTACTTAAATGTGAGTTATGTTTGGCTGGCAAAGTGAGTATGAAGCATTTTGGTAAGGCCTCAAAAGCATAAAGTCCCTTAAAAATAGTCCATTCGGACATATGCTAGCCTTTGAGTGTCAAAGCTCATTATGGTGCTATGTATTTCCTCACCGTAATTGATGATCATTCACGATATGGGTATGTGTACCAACTATCTCACCGCCACGAAGCGCTCGATGTGTTTAAATGCTTTGTGGCGGGAGTTGAAACCCAAATGGAGCAAAGAGTTAAGACTCTCCGAATTGATCGTGGACGTGAATATCTCTCTGATTTGTTCAAAGAGTTTTGTGAGGAAAATGGTATACGTAGACAACTCATGATTCCTCGTACTTTACAACAAAATGGTGTTGCAGAGTGGAGGAATCGAACTTTACTTGATATGGTTAGGTCGATGTTGGCTCAAGTTAGTCTTTCGATTAGTTTTTGGGCAAATGCACTGCTTACGGCAGCTTATATCCTTAACCGTGTGTCGAGTAATAGTATATCCACTGCTCCATATGAGTTGTGGAATGGAAGAAAGCCCTTTTTAGACCATTTGCGCCCATGGGGTTTGGCTAGCTATATGCACAACCCAACCCATAAATATGGAAATCTTGGTCCAAGAGCTACTAAAATGGTGTTCATTAGGAGCCCCGAGCACTCTAAAGGGTATGTGATATTTGGTGAATACCCAAATGGTGGCATGGCTGAAATTGACTCCTCTAATGTCGAATTTCTTGAGGATGAGTTCCCAAGTATCAATGAAATAAAAAAGGACCTTGTTTTGTATGAGTTGCAACAAGATGTGCAATTATCTGTTGGTGAGGTGGAGGATTTAAGAATTCACAATATTACCAAAGATAATACCATAGCTCCTCCAAATGAAGTAGATGGTTGGAGTAGTCCTACCACCTTAAAAGGTAGAAACTTGCTTATTGATGAGAATCAAACTGAGGATGAGATTAGTCCTCAAACATTAGTCCCTGAACGTGAGGTTGGTCCAAATATTCAGAATCCTATGCCTCAGAGGGAAAGTGGGAGAGATTCTCCATCTGAACAAGCAAACAACGAGAGTCCTTGTGTTAGAAGGAGTGAGCGTGGAAGAATTCCTCAACATCTTTTCCAAATCAAAGAAGAAATTTTCATATGCACCCCTTTGGAAATAGAGGAACCTACCTCTTTTCAAAAGGCTATTGATTTACCAAATTATCAAGACTGGCTGGATGCCATGAGGGATGAGACAGACTCGATGGCAAGAAATGAGGTTTGGGAACTTATTAATCTTCCACCCAAACGTAAATCAATTGGAAACAAGTGTTTCAAGGTTAAAAATAGGGTAGATGGGTCAATTGAAAAGTTCAAGGCCCGATTAGTGGTAAAAGTTTTTACCCAAATTGTGAGAATAGACTATGAAGAAACTTTTTCACCTGTGGTAAGAATTTCCTCAATTCGCCTGCTTCTAGCCCTGGTTGCCCATTTGGATTTAGAGTTATTTCAAATAGACGTAAAGACTGGTTTCCTCAATGGCAGTCTTGAGGAAGAGATATACATGGATCAACCTATTAGGTTTGTCTCAAAAGGTCAAGAGGACAAAGTTTGTCGTTTTAAGAGATCGATATATGGTCCTAAGCAATTTTCCAGAGCATGGTACTTCAGATTCTATGAAGCCATTACTTCGTTTGACTTGTCCATGGTGGATGAAGATCATTGTGTGTATGTCAAGAAAACTACAGAAGGGATTATGTTGCTCTCTTTGTATGTTGATGACATATTATTGGTTGGAAACAACTTGGAGATAATTAATGCCACTAAGTAGTGGCTGCCCTCTATCTTTAAGATGAAGGATATGGGTGAAGCTAGGTATGTCCTAGGCATGGAAATAGTGAGAAATCATCCCAAGAAGCTTCTTGGTTTGTGTCAAGAAGCATACATCAACAAAGTCTTGGAATGTTTTAGGATGCATTATTCTAAACCTATTGATACTCTGCTTGAGAAGGGTCTAGCCTTAAGCCTTGATCAATGCCCAAAAATGGATAAAGATAAGAAGAAAATGAGTATGGTCCCTTATGCAAGTGCCATAGGAAGCTTGATGTATGCCATGTTATGTATAAGGCCAGACATACGCTTTGTGGTTAGCCTGGTAAGTCGTTACTAGAGTAACCCTAGACCTGCTCATTGGCAAGTTGTCAAGAGAATCTTGCGCTACCTTCATGGTACAAGTAACCTAGTCCTTTGCTACCAGGGCGAAGACATAAGGTTAAAAGGATATTTGGATGTTGATTGAGGTGGCGACCAGGATGAGTCTAAGTCAACCTCAGGATATGCCTTTGTCCTTGATGGAGGGGCCATATCGTGGTGCAGTAAGAAGCAGGATTGCATTGCTTTATCAACTATGGAAGCAGCGTACGTTGCTAGTTGTCTCGTTGTGCAAGAGGCAATTTGGTTGAGAAGTTTTCTTCAGGCTCTTGATCTCACCCCGAGAGTTGATGAGCCTGTTGAAATGCTCTATGACAACACCACTGCTATCTAGTATGCAAAGGATCTAAAATTCCATAGAAAGACCAAGCATATCAAAAGGCGTTATCATTTTGTTCGAAATGCTATTAAAAAGAAAGAGGTTGCCATTAAGTATATATCTACTAACAAGATGATTGTTGATCCCATGACTAAACCTATACTTAGAGATTCTTTCAAAGCTCATGTGATGAGTCCAGGTTTACGTAGGGTTTAGTTGTTCAGATCAATCTTGTTCTTGTGATGGATATATTTTTTTGTACTGAACATTTATGGAATATATTTTTGATGTTTTTCATCCTTTAAATGTTCATTGGTATACCATTGTGTTGTTAGGCACATTAAACCGTCACCAGGCTTATGATTGACTCTGTCACAAGGGTAATCGCCCTAATGCTTGAGTAGCATGTGGGATGAAACTTAACCATATTAACACTGAGTGTGTATAATATTGGATTATCTCCATATTTGTGTTATATGAATGGTTAGTGATTGAACTGTATACTCACCTTAGTAAGTCTAAGATGAGACTCTGATGAGTCCAATGTGAAGTGCACTATTTCATATTAAA
Source organism: Erythroxylum flavicans (assembly GCA_027576715.1). Taxonomy (NCBI): domain Eukaryota; kingdom Viridiplantae; phylum Streptophyta; class Magnoliopsida; order Malpighiales; family Erythroxylaceae; genus Erythroxylum; species Erythroxylum flavicans. The sequence goes on along the minus strand of JANZXP010000005.1, from coordinate 406,159 downwards.
GCCTTTAGCCAATTCATAAATGTTAGGTCAAGCACTGAGTGTGTTGATCAAGTGGCTCGGGTTAGATTTTTTGGTAAGATCTAGACTTATGATTCGTATGGTATATAATAGTGACGTATCCCAGATAGTGGGAGTAACACCATGACACACATATCATATTGTGTGCGCTACATAACGAGCTTTTTTTTTGCGGAGTGACAATTAGCTTCCCTCTTTGTCACTGTGTGACCCCTATAGATATTTATGTCTGTATGATGCCCTTTGACTCAGAACTGTGTTATGAAGTCAAGGCTTTCGTGTCGCTACTTTAATATATTTTTCAAGGGCTAAGATGTATACAGTCCAGCGAAATATATTAGGAAAGCAATCAAGCTAATATGGAATACCACATGTGTTTAAGGAAAAATATTTCTGTCTTCACCATATTAGCCCGAGCAATTATATAGTGTATATAATCAAATAATATCGTTACAGCATAAAGGGAAGTATGTCAATGGTGATGATCTCGGATGATTTAGGGCATTGTTATTGTGAAAGTGTTGTGTTAGTTAGATGGTGACTTAATATAACACTACTAGTTAATTTTTGGGCACACACCTCATTTCTTGTATGAAATGTGAGAAATAGATTGGTATGAATATGCTTTGTGACAGACATGACTTATGTGGTCGAGTGGGAGTTGTTGCATTTTTTTTAATGGCCATAGCGGCCACTTGAAAAGTGACTGATTGAGTGCCAAAATACTCCCCTATTTTTAGGGGAGCAGTTAAGAAAATAATTGCAGGGGAAAACCTTATTTAAATGGATTAAATGGGACTACAGTGGGTCAATGCTATTGATATAAAGAAAAAGCCTTAAAGTCTCTCTAGATACCAATCCTCTCACATACTGACCATCTAAGTGATCGAGATTTGAGGCGTGATCTTTACAATGACTCTAGTAGCCACCGAGGTTGAAGATTGTGTTTGTGACTTTCGTGTTCGTCATTGTGACTGGGAATTACATGGGCAAAAAGCGACATAAAGATTAATTCGCTTCTGCATCAAGGTTAATGATCTAACCCATTTTAAACCAATACATAACAAAAGCTATTTCTTCATTACAATGGATACACTAGCTTCCTGATTCTATAAACTAGCCAAACAAGAAGAAAATACATATTATGTGATTATAAATTCGATCTGATTTTCATTCCAAGAGATAGTTTGTTTTGTGCATTTTTTGCCAGTATAATAACTCTGATCCTGTTGATTATGTCTTCAACTAGCTGATGTTTGTCAGTTTTCTCTCCTCTATATATCTTTCAGTTTCTTTCTTTTCACAAGGTGTAGATTGTTGTGGTGAAAGCATTCTTGTAAAGCTCTCCATTATGCATTTGCTGATTTGCTAGCTTGATTATGCTGAATCCAAATTGTTAGATAATGTTACCTTCATTTTATCTATTTTCTGTTTCTCATACTAATTTTAATCATATTGTCACGTAAATAAGCTTTCTACTTCTTAACATGTACTTCTTAGCATGTAATTCTTAGCATGTAATTACTATTATGGAAAGAGCCGTGAGTGATACCACGTAATGTTTTTGATTGAAAGCAAGGACTATTTATTATTATCCCAAACTCTTTACACATAACGTATTTATAGCATTGATATAGGAGTAACGTGAGAAAAAAAGGAAATTATTTTAATAAAATAAAAATAAGATATTATTTAGTAATTTAAATAAGATGAAAATAACATTATTTGTAAGGAAAAACCTTAAACATTTGTTTTGAAAAAATAAGTGAAATATTGGATAAGAATAAACGACTGTTCTATTGGACATTCACTCAAAAAAAATGGAAATATATACAAAGATATGACTCATAACACATTGCGTGGAGATATGATATCTTTGTTGTATATGAGTTTGCTTGAATATGATCTAATTTCTCTTTAAGCCTCTTCAAAACTTTTCATTAGATTTACTCAGATTTGGATAAGATGAATTAGTGAAAGGGAGTACGAAATTTACAAGTGGAGTAATTCTATATCAGAAAGAGACATAAGAACATAAGAACGACCTATATATCTTAAGGTTTTGTATATGAGCTCACTTAGATATGATCCAAGTTTTCGCCGACTCTTTCGAAACTATTCAATTTCTGCTAATGTATCAATTTCGAAGTAATTATTACTACTACTAAAAGTCAATTACAGTTAGAAAAAATATTATTCTTTCCGCACTTGCCGTTTATATTAGTTGAGCAATTTATTACAACCTGGCATTCACGTAGACTTCCGTAGCCAGACAAACGAACTTGGTCGTACGACTGATTTTCCACGAAAGAACTCAGGATCAATGCAATGAAAAGGAAACAGGCTTGTGAACAAGTCATGCCAAACACAAAGTTTGTGTGGCATCTTAGGTTGGGCGATTTAATGTCCACAAGAATAAGGGTATTGGTAGGAGTTGATGGGTACGTTACCTCTTTTTAATTCATGGTTTTGGAGTTGGATTTCTAAAGTCACATGAATGCAATCGCAAGGTATGTTTTAGATTAGGGTGAGATAAAGTTATAAGTATTTATGAAAATAGAATTTTAGTGATTTTGAAAATTTTTGAAGAAAGCTTTTGAGAAAAATTGTATAAAATTACGATCGTACTTCTTTTTATATGTATTTTTCTTTTTATTTATAAATATAAATAACATATATTAATTGAATTACGTAAATTTTTATGTTCTTATTTTCTTTTTTATATTACTTTAATTTTTTTAATAATTGACACGAGAACAAATGACACTGTTTATGTGCATGATAAATTTTAAATGTATAAATTTATTGATTATTGAGGCAAATTAGAGATGTAAAAATCTAATTCGTTCCTAATTTAGGGTTGTTTTCCTTACATTTTTTATTTGAATATGAAAATTATAAAAATAAAAAAAACGTATTAGGTTGGTTATAAAAATCCAATTATTATATGAAAATTAAAAGCCTTGCTTTGTAGATATGATAACCCCCCAATTATATTTTGTGCTCTATATATAAATAAATTTTATATATAAATGCAAATGTATAAATAACTTATATCTTTATGAAATTTTAGAAAAATTATAATACATTTTTATTATAATTAACAAGATGGGTTGACCATAATCATTACATCTACAATTACAATCTAAATATTACAAATTGAATTTGAGCCTATCCCATATAATGTTTTTGAGTAATAAATGTGATCATTCATTTTGATATTTCAAACTAGCATGGTCGTTTTCTAACCACAGTCTCTGGTCTCATAACTAGGCATATATAGTTGTTGGGAAGTCTAGCCCCTACACAAATGATTCAATAGAGTTAGGTTTGATTCTCTAATTAGATGGCGCTCTTCCTATTTGTTTTTAATTGCCTAGTGGGGTCTAATGTGTCAAAAAATTAAATTCGGCTTGCTCTTAGGGCAAGAGAGACCAAAACCGACAAATTAGGTGAGAAATAGAGCATATCATGTGGCCTTTTGTTACTTTAGCTTGTGTCCTAATGAATAGCGTAAGTTATGGCTCTCATTGATTTGAGAAATGAGGTATTTGTGTCTTAATCAATCAAAGTCGGACTTCAACCACCAAAATATAAGAATAAATAAACTTTAGCTTAGTACTCTTTAAAAAAAAAAACCCTTTAGATTACTAAATAATTTAATAGGTCTTTGATTAAAACTAAATTTTAAGCCGAACTAAAAGTTAAATCGATAAGATAAAAAATTTAAGGTTTAAAAGGTTCAACTGATATTAGACCGTAATAAAATCGGTTAAAGATTGAATAAAATTAAATAATATAAATATGATCGAAAGAGATTTTTCTTATTTATCAAAGAATTTAAATTTAAATTTTAAAAAATTATTAAATAAAAGTAATTAATTTATTTTAATTTATAAGAACTTATTAATTAATAAAAATTGACTAAATAATTAATAAATTTTTAATAATAGAACCGTTAAAATTTGAATATAAAAATTAAATGACACAAGAGTTTTACAATTAAATTAGCCGATTAAAACTCTTATCTTCCCATGCGAATAAATCTTTTTTTTATATACTTTATCCTCTTTTGTGAATCTAAAATTCAGAAAATCTAAACAAGGGTTATGGAGCATACAAAATAAATCCAAGTTTATTTTCATTGAGACTCTATAATTACCTTTGCACATGTTTGAAAATTTGAGTTCCATGTAATCGTTTTGGTAACTGAATCTAAATAGTACCCTTTCAGGATAAAATATTATTATAATATTTTTATCATGTTTTATTTAATTATATATATATATATATATATATGTAAAGTTTACGTAAATATATAAATAAAGTTTAATAAATTAGGGTTCGAAAAAATCTGGAATGGATCCTCCGTACTTTCTCATCCGATCATTTCTTTGATTTTGCAAGACTTGGACTTCTGATGGGACGAGCTAGCTTCTCTTCTCACTACAGATCATACACATCAATTACAGTATATCTGAAATAAAAACTACATGCTTATGTGTAAGAACGCGACATGCTCATGTAATCAGTTCCATTATTAGACAAGACTTTCTCGACGGAGGAATCTTACTCTTGTCAAATCTTCTATTTTATTTGTTTTATTTTAATTTTATTTTATTTATGTATTTATATAAAATTAATATAAATACATAAATAAGATTTATCAAAATAAGATAAAAATATCATAAGTATTACAGAAAATTTGATCCGTCTGAACAAGGGTCTTGATTGGCATTTTCTCAAAGAGACGTTCCAATAACTACTCCTTTTTAATGAAACCAAACTCTGTAATTAATCACCCTTATTTTTAAGTACGTATTAAATTAATTAATTAATTAAATGCTTTTATAATGAATTCTGGCCTCTAATATAAAGTTTTTGGAGAGTTCTTAAAGCTCAAAACCAAGACTTTGAGTGCTAAAAAATCTTTAGAAGTGTTCCCTACCAATTGAGTCACTCCCCAAAAGACATGTTGCGAAAAGGATTACTGAATTTGTGGCTACGAAAAGGATTACTTTGTTGCATAATCAGCAGGACTCTATTACGATTGTGGCCTAGAAAGAGTCAAAATTGTGTCCATGCAGGACCCTTGATGCAATCAGAAAGGCCATGAACATTCACAAGTTGCGTAATCAAATGTCAAGATATTATGATTTCTTATCGAGCAATGCTTAAAAATCAAGTGGCAGAGCATTTATTTTATGTACTTATTAATTTAAAATTCCCATATTTGAGTTACAATAAAAGAATTGTTTTAAGGTAATAATCCGTTAGACTTATAAATATTAATTAGATTGTACGTATTACTTAACGCCAAGTTCTTATATATCATTTATAGACTATTATATACATAAATCATCATCATCACATTCAATTTGGATCTCACACTAATGTGAGATCTAAAGATGTCTGATAATATGCAACTTTACTCCTATAGAATAAAGAAACTATTATATACATAAATGATTACAAAAATTAAATGAACTATTTAATAAAACTAATTCCGAATATTTTTACATTTCTCAGCAAAAAGTGGTTTTGATTGCTTCCAAGTTACTGTTTCTTAAGCAGCAAGAGAGGGGCATTGGTTGATGTCAACATCTACCCGTTAGAAACTTTAGATAGAAGAAGATGATTCCAGGAGTTTGAAGCTTTAACAGAGCAACCTCCAGAGAATTGTGTACCATTCCTTTTAGAATATAACACAAGAAACCTCAAAAAGTTAAATTTAGGTAAGGAAATTAATACAAAATCATTAAAAAAATTTGTGTTGCACTCCTTTGAACCAGTACCTTAGGCTTTGAGACTTCTGGACAGAAACAAAGCATTTTGGTTAGCTTTTCGTTGATTAAGTCAAAACAATTATGAGCTCGGCTATATACTCAACCTCCAGCTTGTTTTGTTGCCACATCCCTGCATTGTTTAAGATGGGGACACTTTTGGATAATGGATTAATTCCCTCTTTTTTTTCAAATATCTTATAATTTTAATTATTTATAACAAATTAAAATATCTGTTGCAACACATTCTAATTTTTTTCAATCATTATCAATAATTTTCTTCGATCAAGAAAAATAATCAAACATGAAAAAGGACATTTACTATAAATAGAATGGATTTAATGTATATCTAACCATATGATTTTTAAGCATTAAGTCCTATCTTTTCGTGCGTTTAATCTGGAAAATTTTTCGTAATGATTTTGCAAAAAACATACTTAGTGTTAAACGACCGTTTCATCACAATAACTTAAGTCATTATATGAGACCAACTTAATTAGTTTTATATATTTACTAACTATTGGCTCCGTATCTTTATTGCCCCCATGAAGAAATATAAGCCAACTTTTTTTTTTTAGAAATTAAGGCCAGCCAATTTGGTTGAGTACCTAATTGATTTTTGATCATTTTCAGGGTAGATATATCTGAAAAAACGACTCGAATTTAACATTATCTTGTACATGGAATGCTTTGGTAGGCCAGTCACAAGTTCCTTTGGCTTTTAGATCTTCCCATATTTTAAGGGCAGGCTTTTTTTTCTTTTTCTGATCCATGTCTTTAAGTTCTTATGCATGTTGTTAAACCAAATTAGTCGGACGTACACATCTCTCATGGCTTCTCATTACTAAATTAAAACCCTTACCACTATAGCATGGATGAATCGAAATTATGCACAAACTAGTGAAAATTATGATAAATTGGAGAATCTAATGATATATATAATACACAAGGCGCCCGTTTTGTAAAGGTTTGGGGAAGATCATCAAAGCCTAATTAACTTATTAGAAACTCTCGCCTATATCAAAGCCTATGCTTTAAAACATAGCTTATATGGCCGGCGCTCAAAAACTAAAAAGTAGGCTAATTGAATGTAATGTAGATGTTGGCATCGACTTCCAACTACTCAAGACCCCTCCTCACAACTGCCTTTAATTGTAAGCCAAAATCCATAGTCTTACTCGTATTAAACGTTCAATATTAAATAATCAATTATAAGAAAAACTTGCAATAAAAAAAGGGTTTTTCTTAAAATACTAATAAAATTAATGGTTTGCGTCTTCTTTAGCCACCCTTACCGTCTCAACCACAAAAATAATTGTAATGCTCTCTCTATTTATTCATGCTCATACGAACCAAATTCACATCATCATCATCAATTCCATGCATCTTTCTCCACTTCCATAACACCTTAGCTTATTACAACTGCTCTTAACTCACATTTTACTCTCTCAACTTCGTGTGTTATGGTCATGGGGGCTCGTCGCCATTTTCGACCTATTACCGAATGTAGCACCGAGGGACGGTCCAATCAGACGGTGGCTGCAGACTTGGACGGCACTCTTCTTGTGTCAAGAAGTGCTTTTCCTTACTTCTTGCTCATGGCTCTTGAGGCTGGAAGCCTCCCTAGAGCCTTACTTCTTTTAGCTTCAGTCCCTTTTGTGTACTTCACGTACTTGTTCGTGTCAGAGGCTATGGCTATCAAGATCTTCGTGTTCATTGCCTTTGCTGGACTTAAAATAAGAGACATTGAACTTGTTTCAAGGTCGGTATTGCCTAGGTTTTATGCCGACGATGTTCATCCCGAGACTTGGAAGGTGTTTAACTCTTTTGGGAAGAGATATATAGTCACTGCTAATCCAAGAATAATGGTCGAACCATTTGTCAAGACCTTTTTAGGTGCTGACAAGGTTCTTGGCACTGAATTGGAGGTCACAAAATCCGGTAGAGCCACAGGGTTCGTGAAGAGACCTGGAATTCTTGTCGGAGAACAAAAAAGAGACGCTATCTTGAAGGAATTTGGCAAGGAATTGCCAGATTTAGGCTTAGGGGACCGAGAAACTGATCATGAGTTCATGTCAATATGCAAGGTAAGATCTTAAAACTTTTCATTGATACATTATCATATATTTCTTCAGTTCCGCTAGCTTTCTTGTCTTCTTCCAAGGACAAAGACATACAATTCTGAATTTACATTAACTGTTTCAGCTTGAGACAGGTAGTACGATTACAACTGTAAAATCATGGTAGTACGATTACAACTGTAAAATCATTTTCTTTTTGGGTATTTATTGGATGTTTGGTGAGAAAGTTTATGGCAACTATATATTATGTTCATTTAAGTTTCTGAGCATTCCAATTCTTGCGTTAGTGTGGACCACCAGTGAAAGCTTTCACGTTTGAAACTTTGTTTATTTAGAGAGCTTTCTTGTGAGGGAAACAGAAGAAGAGAATTTATGTCACACAATTCAAAACACCTACCATACATTATCCATGCTCGAACCATCCTCAAACCTCATGAATTGTATGTGTACCAATTTCAGTTTAACTTGGTATCTTTTCCGGGTTTTAGTCAAGAGGAGGTGCTTCGAATATGCTTTTATTTTGGTTTTATGAGAAAAATGAAAAATATTATGATGATATTATCAATTTGGATATATATATTAATTTGATAGTTCCAAACTCCATGTTTCAATGGAATTTTTCGTGAGTGTTGTTGTTGTTATATTAATTTGGTAGTTTTCAACTTAAATAAGGACCTAGGTACTTTGCGTATGAAATAATTGGAAGTGGTCCCAAAAGCAATTCGGTGGATTGCCATGAATGATCTAATACTATTTTCTATTTTCATTCGATTGAATTATTGATCTTGGAACTTATTTTCTTCACAATTTAAAGGGTTGCATCAACTAATTCCTAATTTTCTGTGTAATTAACGTGAATGATTTATTCAATTGCAGGAAGGATACATGGTTCCAAGAACAAAATGTGAGCCACTCCCAAGAAACAAGCTTTTGAGCACTCTTATCTTCCATGAAGGACGCTTAGTTCAAAGACCTACACCTCTATTTGCACTCTTAACCTTCTTATGGATGCCTATAGCCATAGTCCTGTCACTTCTCCGGGTCTACCTTAACATTCCATTACCTGAGAGGATTGTCCGATACAATTACAAGATCCTAGGAATCAAACTGGTTGTTAAGGGTACTCCTCCACCACCTCCTAGTAAAGGTCAAAGTGGTGTCCTGCTAGTGTGCAACCACCGGACTGTTCTTGACCCGGTTGTTACGGCAGTGGCTCTTGGAAGGAAGATCAGTTGTGTCACCTACAGTATAAGCAAGTTCTCCGAAATAATCTCTCCGATCAAGGCGGTGGCTTTGTCCAGAGAAAGAGAGAAAGATGCTGCTAATATCAAGCGTTTGTTGGAGGAAGGTGACTTGGTGATTTGCCCTGAAGGAACAACTTGCAGAGAGACATTCCTGTTAAGGTTCAGTGCACTTTTCGCTGAACTCACTGATAGGATCGTCCCAGTTGCGATCAACACCAAGCAAACAGTTTTCTACGGCACGTCGGCTCGTGGGCACAAGTTTTTGGATCCATACTTCGTGTTCATGAACCCTATGCCTACTTATGAGATCACCTTCTTGAACCAGCTTCCTCAGGAGCTGACTTGCAAAGGTGGAAAATCAGCCATTGAAGTTGCAAACTACATACAGAGGGTGCTTGCTGGGACTCTTGGGTTCGAGTGCACTAACCTGACAAGGAAGGACAAGTATGCCATGCTTGCAGGAACAGACGGTATTGTCCATACCAAGAAGGAAAAGGAAGAGAAGGCTTAGTTTAAGATCAGATTTAAAAGCAGAAAGTTCCATAAAAATTTCTGTATTCTTTTCTCCATAATGTCTAAGAAACTTTTAATCACAAACAACAATAAACATTGTGACTATGGTAGCTAATATAAATCAATTCAGTTAAATGTATATTGTTGTTTTGAATTATAAATGGTGCATTACTACAATATATCTTTAAAAAGAAATTTTTTAATGACAAATTAAACACAACGTTTTAAAAACTAAACCAGAAGTTAAACCTAGACAAGAGGTTTAATTAAGATTTAAAAGATTTAACCGATATATTGTAACAAAATTGGCTAAAAATTAAATAAAATTAAAGAATTTAAAATTTAATTGAAAAAGATTGTTCTTTCCTATCAAAAAATTTGAAATTTAATAAAAATTATTAAATAAAAATTAATTATTTATTTTTATTTATAAAAATTTATTAATTTACATCATAACATAAGTGAATTCAAGGCGATAAAAGCTTATTAATAGTTTCTACTTAGTAATACACCATTCATTTACCAAAAAAAGTTAAACTTATTAATTTACAAAAATTGATCGATTAATTAATAAATTGATAGGTTTTTAACAACAAAAGTTATTAAAATAAATCAAATCAAAAGTTAAAAACTAAGCTAAAAAGTTAATCGAATCCTTTCCATTTTTTAACAATTGACTCATGAGATAAGGTGTGGAATTGTTCATGGGGCTGGTTGGCAGGTTGATGGAGGTTGGTAAGATTTTAGTGATTCATTGATTTATTGAGTGAATGAAGAAAAGTTGCCTTCAATAGCATGCAGGCATCTAAGACCACCAACCCACAAACTAAAGAGACAATAAGTACTACTTGGTGATGAACTACATAGAAATAGTTATAATCCTAACAACTCTTATTTTGGTATGGTCACTACTGACTAGATCTCCATAGTTGGAATTGGGAAGCAAATTACATTAAAAAGAAGAGTCATCAACAAATGTAGTAATTTTCAAAAAAATTATATATCATTTTCTAAATTTTTAATAATTTAAACCTTTTAAAATAATTTATCAACATAATTTCTCTTTTTATAATATCTTATTTTTAATGAAAATATTTCACCCTCTTAAATTATATATAAAATATTGAAATTTGATTTAAAAAACTAAAAGTTTGGTATTACATTAAAATAAATAAAAAATTAACAACACAGAGAATATAAGGAAAAGTAAGCAAAAAAGTTCAGAATAAGTGTCTGGTTGACTTAGTGCCTTTTCGTTGTCATGGTCTGGGACCTTACTCACCGGCTCTCTTGCAAGTTCGGTGGAGTTTAAAGAGCGCACATGACATGCTCCAGGCTAGATATTTTATAACTAACAGTTTTTATTACTTACAGTTATTGTTAAAAGCCATTAAATTGTATTTATTATTTCATAAAATAATATATTTTAAAATTTATTTCTTAAATTTCTTTTTTACTCTATAACCTTCCGCTAAATTTTAAAATTCTAAATTTTTATCAAGACCCGAACAAAAGACTTTAGCCTTGTTTAGTAAATGACTTATCAGTCATTTTTAAGCAGATTGAAAGGTTTTAATTATTTGATCTTTTTAAACTACTGATAATTATATTTGATAATTAATTGATTGAGTTGGTGGATTAAACTCAATCTGCTAATTTTGAGTGCTAAGAAATTAAAGGATTAAAAGACTATTATATCCAAAAATTATTACAAATTATTGAAAGAGATAAAAATAGAGAAAAATATAAAAATAGAGATAAGGTTAAGAATAATAAGTTTATTATTCAAATTTAATATTTTTAATTTTAATTTTTAAAATTAAATTAATATCAAATTTGAATCAGAATATACAAAGAGTTATCATCTCATTATGTACGTCTTCCTTTAACTTTAAAATGACAGTATTAACTTCTTTTACTTTCTCTAAATTCTTATTAGAATATTTTAAAAAATATTAAGATATAATTCTCGTATTCTTCTTGAAATTCGAGCCTGATTCGAGATCTCGAATATTTCTAGAATATAGTCTAATCTTTTCTTCTTTTAATAAAAAATCTTCTCCTTCTCGATAAAACACTTTCTTGTAACTTGGCAAGAGAGTGATTCCAAAATTTAAACTTGATCCGAGACCTCGATTTCCAGGATTCTCAATGCCTATTTCCAGGAACAATCACCAATATGAAGTCCAGTTCAGGGCCATAGTTTTTCTTCCTTTTTTCTGGCTTGTGGCAAGTGGGTATTAATGGAGTGACCTATTTCTTCAGATGAACTGGCCGTGGGGGCCAAGTAGTCAGGTACGTGAACAAATCAAGCTTTCTTTTACTCGGAACCTGCCTGCCTTGGATCTACTAAGAGATTCGTAATTTGTATTAATTAACACGTGCGGGTGACAGGGTATCATGCAACCCATCCCTCTTTGCTCGTCTTCTGCCATCATCATATGCTAAAAATAATTATTTTCTATTGGAATGTAATGGGATTGTCCCATAACACATATTTATAGAACGTAGGGATTTTAAAAAATAGTAAAATTAACAAATTAAGTTCGAGTTGATCAAACTTTAAACTTATAAATTTAAAAATCAAATAACCTTAATCTAAGTAATTAGCGCAAATATTATTTTAAATTTAACTAAATCGAGTGGTATTCCACATTTGACTTAATTTTGGATCGATCTCAAACTGCCAAAGCCTTCTTTAATAGGAATTTAGCCAATAAATTTCAAAAGTTTCTATTAAAATGTGTTAAATCACTTCTGCTCAGAAAAAAATATAAAAATATAATAATTTTTATATATAAATAATATTATTCCTCTAATTATTATGAAAATTTTAATATGACGTTAGAGTCATGCTAATACCAAAATGATACTTTATATGGAGCAGGGATCAAATATTCATTTTTAGGTGTGAGAGTGTATTAAACTATATTAGATTTCACATAACTTAAGAATAAAAATTAAAGAAATTTTATATACAAGAATGTTTTCATAACCTTGAGTAAAAATATGAGTTTTATTAGTATAAATCATTAAGAAATGCAGAAGAAAATTTGAAAAAAATGCAAATTGTTAGTATCATAAATAATCACTAAAAAAACAAAAGCATTTAAGTTTGAATAACTCGATAATAAGTTATATTCTAAGTAGGAGAATTGAAGTTAATTGATGATAAGAAATTTTAATTATTTGACTTTTGAAAAGGAACTAACGCTACAAGAAAATAATAAATTACCGACGGAACATTACAGGTGGAAAATATTCCGTAGTAAATTAAAGATAGAAATGGGTTACCCGTTGGTAAATTTGATGGAAAAAATTTCTTTTGCGACTGTTAAAACATCCGCCGGTAAACGTGGAGGGAAAATATTCCCATGTGTTTCCCGAAGGAATATAGCGACGAAACAGTAAAGTCCGTCGTAAAAGTAGGGGCAATAGCTCGCAGGAAAAATAAGCATCTTGAATATCAACGGAATCACAATTACGTCGGTAAAATACTGATGAAACTACATTTTCGTCGGTAACTGTCGAATTATTCATAAGATAAAACAACAACGTTTATTCAAAGACTTAACAAACCTGAAGCCCCCCTTCTCCTTCCCCTCTGTTATTTTCTCTCTTCTTCCCACCATTAACGTCGTCGGTCCTCTTCCTCCTAAGCTTCCATCGTCAATTTTTGCTTCGTTTTTTGTCCATCTTGCATCATTTTCAGGTAACAAAACTATTGGGTTTATTTTGTCTTCGAAAAATGAAGGTGTTAAATGCTTATATATATGACCGTGGGTGGGAGGGTGTGTTTTGTTTGGATTGTTGGTTTATGCGTTTTTACGTTGAATTGTTGGTTTATTTGTGGTTTGAATGTATTGTTGTTGGTAAATAATGAAAAAATGCAATTGTTTTGTTATTAGAGATAATTCAGGTTGCCTATAAATTGTTCGATGAAATGTCTCTTGGCGGTATATCAATTGAATTAGAAACAAATCAAATTGGAGTTATTTGATTGTGTTGGTGAATTAATTTGATTGTGTTGGTGAATAAGATGTGGACTTTTCTTGCTCTTGCGTATTGTTTGGCTTATCCTTAGTCCTGGTATTGGTAATCGAAAATGGAGAAATTAAAATTACAGACAAATAAAGTAAATGTTGGAATATGAAACAATTAGCTTGCTTTGTTATGATTAATATTTCATAAATAATTAATTGATTTATGTATTTATAAAGAGAGAAGATGCTAATAAGAAGTTGTATATCTTCTTTCATATATAGATGTATATCATATCACCTATAACCATAAATACGAAAGCAAATTATCACATGCTTTTAGTACATGATGAACCAGCGGAACAAATGGTACAAGATTGGAATTAATGAAGATAAAATCCCAAATCCATATTTTAGGGCTCAATAATTATGTTGACATCATACATTATTAATTGTTGTCACAGTTAATGATGCATGATGATATAAAGATCTTTTTCTAGCAATTATATCTTCATGGATCATTCTCTTATTTATAGGAAAACAAAGAAATAAAATACAATTTCATGGTGCTCGGTTTAGTATATAAGCATAGCAACCATAACTTGTGAACTTCTATGGCTCAACTACTTTCTTCAAGATCTACATATTCTTATGTAGCTTATAGAACCCTCCTTTGTGATAACAAAGCTGCACAATAAATGCCACAAATCCTTGTTATCATGAATGAATAAAATAACTTGATATTGATTGTAATTTCACTAGAGATAAGGTACAAGAAGGTTTTTTATATACTTCCTACATTCCTTTACATCTACAACTTGCAGATATAATGACCGAAGCCCTAAATCAAGTGCATCATTAGCTTCAAGTTGGGTCTTACAGAGGCTCTAACTTAAGGGAGATGTGAAATAAATAATAACATATTGTAATTAATTTATAATTTTTCACATGTACAATTAATTATAGCTTTATAGAAATTTGTTTAGGAGATAATAAGAAGGTTTTACTTGTATATATATAAGTATGATATAGCTATATTAATTGATGATGGCTTTTATATTCTATCTTTCTCTCTCTCTTTTCATTTCTTCTGTAAATTCTTTTGACTTCTTATATTCCCCAAATTTGTTCAACATATGAAATTTAAAAACAAATGGATTAAAAGCAAAACCATAGGAAGAAAACATTTCCATCAAATCAAAGCAACCAATGTTATCACCGTATAAAAAAGAATAGACCTAGGAAGAAAGTAAATGTTTTGACAATAATGTAATATAAATAAAACACTAGACTAATACCTAAATCACATAACTAGTAGCATACCCTTAATAAAGCTACAACAACTTTATAGTAGTGATGGGTTGACAATAGTTAATGAGTGACGAAAACTTCAACACAGAGTAAGAAATGAGAGGGGTATGCTCCAAGAGTGACATTAGAGATTTAAAGTGAAATAAGAGTTAGGGAGAACGGATATAGGGAATTTAATTATTTTTAACTTAATAGTTTTTCTCAATTCTTATTTTCTATTGGATATTTATTATATACCATATTGATTAACATATTCCTAAAAACTATTCATACAATTCAAAATGATAATTTAGTATAGTATTAAATATTTTTGTACTCTTTTATGATAGAAAATTCCTAGCTTTGGCTTTACCTACCATGCTTTAATTGTAGGACCAAACATAACAAATGTAAATGATGAATAGATAGAATGAACTACTTCAACTTTGGCTATGTCTCCTTAATATCTTATACTTTCAATATTGAATGTTTAATTAAAGATCAAGAAAACAAATAAACCACTAGAGTAATTAGTTATCAATTCATTCTTTTAAATACGTTCATGCACCATTTCTATTTTCCTCATACTTTTAGAGAAGTGCACTAAACTTTTGATTTTAGATACATCAAAAGAATAGTATAGACTTTAGTTGTTTATAAGAATATTTCATATTCTTGTTCAAAAAATTTGTTGATGATTTGGTCAATTATAGTTGGCATAAACTATTAATATGAGAGGGTATTTTTTATTCCTTTTGAGTTCAAAAATTAATTATAAGAGTGAAATGAAAAAAATTAAACTTTAAACTTGCTTTATTATATGTTAGATTACAAACTTATATGAAGATATGCTTGAATTAATTCTACTTTTACTTAACTAATTCTGATGAAATTAACAAACTTAGGCACATCTCCATGATAGTTAATATGAGTCAAGCAAACAATTTAATATTTCAGTTGCTAAGTTTTTATTATGTTCTAGTTAGTTATCTATTAAGTATGGTTGCCATTTAAAGCTCCTAGTCTTTTTATAATTTATTCTAATTAAGATACATATCTTGGATCTACATGTAAACAATAATAGTATGTTTAGATCCATATACAAACAATAATAGTATGTATCTCTTAAAGCTAGAGGTTGAAGAACCTTATACCATGGCCAATAATGCATGCATGTTAGAGACATTGATATTAGAAGAATTAGAAAGGACAAAAATACAACATCACCTAAATTAACACCAAACGTAAAGGGATTTAGTTCAATTATGAACTTGAAGTAGAAAAACCAAAAGCTAACTTTACTAAAGGATCAAAAAATGCCATCAAATTTAACTAATGCAATTTATCTTATTTTCTTAACAAATATTATAACAAGTGTATTATACTAAATATGAAATATTCTTTTTTGCAGGCCCTATATTGTGTTGAAGAGTGTCGCTCATCCTTCTTATTTGTAGTCTGAAGTTGTCTGTCCATCTAGGTTAGTCGTCCAACTAATGTCTACCATATGTATTGCTTTAATAATACGATTCTGATACGTTTAGGTTTTGTGTGAATGTAAAGAAGGTCTTGATTTTGTGTTGTTGTTTAGAATATTCTTATAATCATTGATGAGTTTTTATATTCTTCTTTAATAGTCTAAGTATTTACTGTAT
>JANZXP010000005.1:370225-385412 GCA_027576715.1 Erythroxylum flavicans | reverse complement strand
ATTTTTATTATTTTGTGATTAGTATTATTAGTGTTACTTGAATTTATTTTAGCTCTGTCTTGAGATTTGAGTTTTTTTATTATTATTTCTATTTAGTGTTTTTAGTTTTTGCTGCAATCTGCATCATTCGTATATTGTCTCATTTGCATGTGGGTCCACTAGAAACAGCCTCTCTACTATGTAGGGGTAAGACTGCGTACTATCGGACCTCCCCAGACCCTGCTTCATTGCGGGATTTCAGACTGGGTGATGATGATGATGATGATGACTTAACAAGGCCATTCAAGTTCTACCATGACTGGTGACATCAATCAGTCTACCTGTAGAATTAAGGGAAATGTATCCTCATCTGAACATTCTCAGGTCAAAATGTGATGTGATGCTTGTATGCATTCCAATGACCTTTCGTTTGACATGCATGCGTTATAATGAAACGATTAATTTCTACATTCAATATACAGGTTTGATCCCCATCTCGCAACCAATGGCCCCAATTGAAGTTGTTATCCAAGTCCGAGGGAATATTATTAATGCACGAGCTGCTGAAGTGGTAACATTGTTGTTTAACTCAACTTTCTAATAGACATTTTCTGATTGAATTGTGTTAAAAAGTTGGTGTTTTAGAACCTGGTAACTGACTGAGCAAAGTTTGAAGGACCTGATGATTTCTTAAGCATGCAAGGCTAATATGTCTGCAGTTGCTGCTGCTGAGGTATTCATTCATTAATTGTGTTATATGCAATGACTGGAATTTTCCAATACAAAGGTAATGCAAAAGGAAGTTAATTATGACATATGAACTTCCAGAAGGGGTAAACGACCATGTAATCCTTTGAATTCAACCTCTATAATCCAATCCATTGAGTGCTCCTTTATTCTATTTTTTCATTTCCTCCTGGGAGATCTATATACTGAAATGACACTTAATAGTTATTATTTCTGTACAATAACTATTGCCATTCATTTCTCATATTGGCACTCCTTATACAGGTTATTAGACATTTTGATGGTTGCAAGGTTTGACCTAGTTGTTTGTGATGGTTGGCCCAGCAGTAAAACTGCTTTAGTGATCTTAACTTTATGTTCTATTGTTTATCTAATGTTGAATGAATTAATGTTCAATGGCATAATGTTTAATTCTTTTTCTTAGGCTTGCTTTGTTTATTTGCAGGCACTGGTCTTCATGACATGGATGAATTTGTTCAGTCCCAGCTTGTGCTCGCAGTAAGCTTCAGACATGGAATAATATCTTTGAATGTGATGCACATATAATGTTCTGCATTACTGCCTGATCCTTGTTTCTTGAAACATTATGAATCTTACTGAGTTGGTGTTGCTGAGTTGTTATTTCTGCAGGGTCTAACAATTGTTAGACTTAGAGAAGGTGGGAAATTTATCGCAAGAATACTGTGGGAAAGATACAACTCTTCTATACTGGCAGCTAAATAGGATGCTTGTTTTATATACCTGCTTTTGGTGTTCATGAGATTTGGTGAATTGTGACTTATTACTTCAATTTTCTACTAACATTAATGTATAATTGGAACTTGTGTTCCCTTTATTAAGACATTTGGTTAATGATTGGAGAAGTGCTAAAACTATGGTGGTAAGTTCTGCCATTTTGTGGATCATGAAGCAACCTAAAAGTGAGAAAATGAAAGTTTTCTGTTTGATTTATTGCAGTTGCAGCTAGTTCTAGCATCTGTAAGTGGTACTTTTCTGTAATTATATCCTTTATACTCTGTTTTAATCTCAACAATACCAGGAGCAGCCTCCAAAATTATTTTTTAAAAACCCGACAATGAATCAAACAGGTCTACATTTGACGCGAGACATGGGATATTGAGCACAGATCTGCACGACTTCAATATCGCCTCCTGGAAAAGGTGGGAAGCCCCTTTGGAGCGGATGATCTAGGTAATTTAACATGCCTTTCTTTCTTTTTCATGTTGGTGTTTGCTCATGCATGTAAATGCACGTGTGCAAACTTGTTTACTCACTAGAACAATGCTTAGCATGTTTTCAATCAGAACATATTTGCACCTTTTTGCAGAAATCATTGTTTATCTTTTCTCGAGGGATACTATCATGACCCTTTTGACTTTTTGCAGCCATTGGCACCTATACCATCTTGGATCTTATTTAGTCCCAGCAATAGGACATTCTATGACCATAAATGGCAAAATCTGTAACTCCTCTAGTGTCTTTTGCATTCATGTCCTGATAAACTATAATGATTGGCGACTGAACTTTTAATGCATTCCCTAAGAAAGTGATCATTGTGCACTGTTGAATATTGAAATTATATATATATAAAGAAAAGAAGGGATTTCCTTTTCATGAACATTATAGAACTTTTTTTCCCTTGCTTTGAATTTTGTCTTGCTAGAGCCAGTTGTTTTCAGTCCTGTTCCATTGTGGGCAAAACTTGAAAAGGACTTCACAATTGTGGTTGAGTTGATTGTTCTTCTAAGAGCCTGTTCTGCAGACCCGTTGTTTTAGATTGGTCAATTTTTAGTGTTTCCCTTTCCTTTTACACCATTTGTGTCATGACAGATTGCACTAGTGAGTGGTTGGAAGGAGCAAATAAGGTTTACATCCCATTTCCAGCCTGCGGGGACCATAGCTGCTACGACTCCGACCAATCATGTCCAATGCCTAAAGCTGCTGATAGTAAACAACAGAGCTTGGATCCTGTACAACCCTCAAGTGCTCCTCCTTACAAAAGAGCCCTTGAAGCAAAAAAAAGGAGCCTGTTCTGGTAATAGCAACTGAGAACTTGAAAGGCTTTCCTTGAATATGCGTTCTTGGAGATACAATAATCATCACTATGTTTAGCTTTTCTCTTCATTTCCCTATCATTATTACTAAGTTCCATTTGAGACAAATCATCTTGAAAGAGGTACCTCATACTTATCTCTCCATTTCTATAATTGAGGATGGTGAAAGATGTAAAACATATTTGTCAGACAAAGTTTTGAATCATTCAAACTCGTGCACGTGTTATCATTGTGTTTCTTGGACAAACTTATGAAAGAAAGTTGCAATGTTAATGTTAACATTTCAATAAAGCTGAAAATGAGTGACCCTTTATGGCCATGAATGATGGTGACTCGACCTCCTCGAGTGTTGGATAGGCTCGACACTCTAAGGATGGCCTATGCATGGAGTTGTCTGTCTTCCTTAGCTGTAATGTGGGATTGATGTTGTCTCCAACATGTAATACAACTAATTAGGTTAATAAGTAGTTTTTTTGGGATTAAATACACTTGAATCTCCTAGAGTTTGTACTTTTCTTTTTATTTCAATCATTGAGTTTTAAAAATCCTTATTTATTTTCTTATAATATTATTTAGTTAGTTATTTATTTTTATCTATTTTATCTAAAATTATGTAATATTAAAATTCTTAATTTCTAATATGATGTTATTTTAAATTTATATATAGAAGAAAAATTAATGAAATATGGTGAAAGACGTTGTAACTCTAGAGGAAAGTAATAGTCTTTAAGGTAAAAGACATAAAAAAATTTCTGAATTTTTAAAAAATATTTGAAATTTTCATTAATTTTTTAAATTATCAAAAAATATTATTCTAGTCTTTAATACACATATTATACTTATACTGATCAAATGATGGTTACATGACTATTTAACTCAACTATTAAACTCTAACTAAACTAATTAAATGCGACTCAAATTAATAATTTATTATAATTATCTTAAATAATTAATTTAAGTAGCGTTTTAATTGGTTTGAGTCCAGTTTAAGAGCTGAGATGAGTTAATTACATGTTACTAACATTTGATTAGTCCACATTTAATATTTATTAGATGTGGACTAATCATCTAATAAATATTAGATAAAGAATGAAATTAATGAATATTCTTTTGTAAGAAGGATAAAGAATTCCTTAAATGTTTTGAATATTCTCCTCTTTTTCTTTTCAAAACTAACCAAAAAAAACAAGTGTTCTCTTGATCAAACAATGAGAAAACATATAAAACATATACCCATTCCAAAATCTTCATGTTCATAACCTCATTACATTTAATTTCATGGTCTTTAATTATGAAAACCAATTGTGAATTCTCAAAAGACAGTAGTACTAACATCAATCAAATTGAAAAGGAAAAAAAGAAAGAAAGAAACAATGCCTAGTCCATGGGACACATAAGTTCATTTAGGTGAATGGTTAAAAAAAGGGTCATCAGTAGGTCCCTTGTCTTTTTAAAAGCATTGTCATGGTACTGTATCCTGATTACCTTAAAAGATGAAAAACATTGACCATATTGTATTTCAGATTTGAAACTTTGCTAAATCGCCATCATAATTTTTCGTAATTATATGAATATTATTCGAAATTGTTTTGACATCATTCGGAATCATCAAAATTATGCGATATAATCTGCAATCTGTAATTTAAAACTTATACATAAAAGCAAAGATTAAATGTAAGTTTGAGAATTCCACCATAGCAGAAGCTTAGGAACACTAATTAATCAACTAATCATATCATCAAGTTCCCGTTCTTTTTCATGTACAAACATGTGTGTAATATATAAAGATATCAATATCCAGAAACTGAATTTGACCTAGACAAAGAAGACGACGAGTTCAAGAACTCGATGCAATCTTCTATGGCTTCAGCTCTCTGTGAATCAAATGTATCAGCAAGTGATCTTGATCTAGCCAAACTCGCTGAGGAGGACACTTTACCTGATGATGTCTTCCTCTTGGTGGAGGCAAAACGTAATACTCTCACCACCTTAGCTCCAAGGTGTCTCAGGACCCTCGCCGGTGATAACCTGGAGCTTTTTGGCAGTCTGAAGCTGAAAATTCCGGCGACCCTTCTCTTGTTTCCTCCTAATATGCTTCCAACCCCATGCTTGAGGAAGATTGATGGTTTATTGTCGTTGACCTCAGGACTGAAACTCACTCTCTTACTTGCTCTACGTGACATTTTATATATCTGAATATGACCTAGTGTAGATGTAAGAGAGCTTCTGACGAAGAATGAAGATGAAGATGGATGGAAGGAGTAGTGATGAGATAAGAGAGAAGAGGGAAGTTGTGAAGATTTTGTGGAGTATTTATTGATGAATCAAAAGATGGGAAAGAGAAGATAAAGAAAAGATTGAATATTTGATGAGAGACTTGTTCTTGGAAATTTATACTATATGTCCAAATTGTTTGACTGTAAAGACTAAGCAACCTCTGTTATGCTTTCCTTTTAGTTTTTGACCACAGAAATTATTATTATTATTATTATTATTATTATTAGTATTATTATTATTATTATTGATATTTTTATCTTAAATTTTAAAATAATAAATTATGAGCCATATTTTATATATAATTTATTTTATTTTATGTCCTTTTCTATTTTGGACAAATTCACTTGCAAATTCCTATCATCTCTTGTTTAAGTGAATTTATTTATATTTATTTTATTTTATTATTTTTATGTTATATAATTATATTTGTGAATTTCTAATTTCCTTTTTTAATTAAATTTATTCACATCCAACTAACTTCGATAATTAATGTGTAGTTATTTGAACTGTTCTATATAAATCATTATTTTTCAAATTAAAATACATGAATCCCAATCTATGGTACTAATAAAAGATTGTTGTTCAGATTTAAAGAGAAATTATAGTTAATTCGAATAATTTTATATACAATCAAAAATATTATATCTCAATTTAAAATTTTAAAATAATAAAGAATATATTATATATTTATATATACCTCATTTCATTTTTTTTAACTAAACAAACAACTTCACTTGTAGATTTTTAACCGTATACTCATATTTTCTATACATGCATGAGCCATGCAAATAGAAGAATACTATATATATATTAGGCGTTCTTAACGTTTTATAGGCTTTGGGCGAAGAAAAAAGGATTCTTATTTTGTCTCTTTTTAGTCCTTATGAGTTTCAATAATTGGTCTTATAAAAAATAAAATAAGGCAAAATAGAGACAGAGTAAAAGTAGACCCTAAGTATATGCCCTTTTTGCCTTTGTCGGATATATATAACGGGTTGGAGCACTCTATTCCTATCTGGATAGAACAAGGTGCTCCAAACCTTTTTTAGTTAATCTAGTCCACATATTTAGATAGATCTCACATAAATATATGAATGAGATTTAATATAATAAGGTAGAAACTGATTAATTGAAACATAGTATCATAGATTTATATATAACATCAAGTTTTGAGGGTTTTTTTTTTTAATAGCCTGTTCTATGTTACCGTTTTTCAAATTTCAATGTTATTTGCCCTTTGTAGGAGTGATTGTTGATCAGTATACCTCGTACTGTGTGGTCTGTGAAGACGAAGTAAGTACAAAAACTGGAGATATCAAGAATCCAACGTAAACTAACAAAGAAGAAAATAGATACGGGTTTTGGTCAAAAAGCAATAATAAGAAATGGTGGAGCCATGAGAAAGGAGGGTAAGATTAGTAAATGAAACAGAGCAAGAAGAAGAGGGAACAAAGGCAGACAAGAATTGATCCTCTTCTTATCAGCGTTGCTTTTTAGGTGCAATAAAAGTGTGCTCTCATTTTCGTAGGGTATCTGTTTGAATGTATGTAGGAACTCTAGGAAATTAGGGTTTGGCGTGTGAATTAGGGTAAGTCTGCTGTAGAGCCTCTCCTTTTTTTTTTTTTTTTTGCTTTGACTTAAGAAAATTGTTGAGTAAAGCAATCGGTTATGGTTTTCCTTTGACTGGGGAACATTACGGCTCTGTGTTTGTGTTATTTCCTTTTCCTTTCCCTTGGAAACTACGCATCACAAAGCTGTCATGAGAATGGAGGAAGGAGCCTGGCAAGGCAAGTGCAATCACACCTTCACCTTCAGGAATCCGAGATTTTCAGGAATGATAAAAGAGGAAACAATCCTAGAACTCCAGGATTCCTCCTTTCCTTTTTCTTTTTCTTTTTATGTTCTAGTATTTATAAGAGGGATAGCCGAAAAAATTGTCAATTAAACCTAATTACTATTATTTCCACAATTTCTCTAATTAATTATAGAGTTAATTACACGAATCAATCGCTTATCGCTTATGATATTGTTTAATTACTACATAACTTCTTTTGTTGGATTTTATTAATTTTTGTTTATTTATTGTTAATAATGATGTTGAATTAAAATTTAAAAATTTTACTATTATCTCATTTTGAATTGATAAATAATAGAAATTTAATGATAAAAATTTTGTAATAATTAAATAATATCATAAGAAATAACTAGTAATTGTTAGAATATAAGAATTGAAATGAAAAAATATTAAATAATGATCACAATATATTTAACTGGTAATTATAATCTTAATGACTAAATATTATCCTCGATAATTTTTTTATTTGTTTGAGTTTAAACTATAGTTTTAACTTTCTTTTTTGAAACGTTCTTAAGAATCATTTACTCTAATCTTTTATTATATTGGAAAGTTAGAATTTTGATATAAGAGACATAAGGATTTGCATTCTTCTTTTAACATATTGAGTGTGTGTTTCCCAATCAATGAAGAATGTAAATAATCAAAACTCAAAGTTAGTTATCATTAATTGTTGACTCACAAGTCACAAGACTTATAATTTTTTTTTGAACTTTTTAACCTATTTTATCTGGGATCAGATTTTTTGTATCGGATATAGTATTTCTATCGTGTTCCATTAAATCTCATACACACATTTACGTGGACTCCACATAAATGTATGAATGAGATTTAATGGAACATAATAAGTGAAACAGAGGATTTGATGTAATTTTCACTAGACTAACTCTCTATGATCTTGTGAAGTAGGCTTGAATTCAAAATTCAAGATCTATAATAATTTGACATTTATGATGTACAACAAAGTTGAAGGAACGATTCATTCCCAGTAATTTTTTAAAATTTTTAATACAATATAAATTTAATCAAATTCAAAATTAAGACTTTTAATATTTAAATATACCTACAAACCTTGAATTTTCTGTAATGACATGTTTGAAGTATTATTTTGAGTCGGGAAAGAATTTTTATTCTTATATTTTGTCAAACAAGGAGTTGACAAGAGTGAAAATAGAAAAATGGTTCAATTGAGGAAAAAAAAAATCTCAACGAATGATATCAACTACCTAAATGTAACCCTAATTTTTAGATCAAGTTCGAGTAGCTTAAATTTTGACTGGATCGAATATCAAAATGTCATTTTAGTTAATTAATTCTTCAACCATTAAATAAAATGACGTTTTTTATTTAAACTAATTCAGACTGAATCAAATTGAAATTGTCAATCAACTTAAATTTAATACGTTGACTTCCAATTGGTCCATCCGAAAACAAGCTCTTGAATGTTCACAAAATGTAACAAAAGAAAGAAAATCTATTAACCCTATTAAATTGTTGATGCTCTAGGGCAACTTGGTCCATACCCTCCAAAGGTCCCAAAACTAAAATCCCCTTTCACCTGTCACTCTTGAATTTATTTGTTGCAACCACTCCCTTTGAAATTGGTAGACACCAAGCCATTAGTGGCCTAATTTTCAAAATCTTAGTGGCCCACTGTCTTCATTTTTCAAAATATTAACATACATTTTATATCTTCTCAAAATCATTACTTCCCATAAACATATTTCAGTTTTTGATACCTACTTGGTTAGAAATGTTAAGCTCATCTTATCACACAAAAGACTTTCATGTCATTGCACTTCTAAATCATCACTTAAATTTAAGCTTTTTAGTCAATAAAGTTTGATAGATTCTGCTTCTAAAACAAGAACTTTTTTTTGATATACATTAGGTATCTCAGTTTCGTTGGACTAATCTTAAGCCTCTAAGATCCCAGCTCAAGAGCCCTAGAGGAGGTAAATCTGGAACTCCAAGATCCTTCAAATTTCTACATAGCTTGTACACTTCTGCGCACAAGAAGTCGTCACATACTGATTGGTCAGCTGCTGATTGATCACTGGCCCTATTCAATATAAGGTTCCCATCAGCCCCAAGTTCCCTAATGGTTCCAACTTTCACACTGCCGTTAGAAGCTAGCTATCCGCAATTAATATGACCAAGAAGAACTCTTTTCTTTTCTATTTCAACGTGAAAAGCGTAAAAAAATAATAAGTGAATTTTATTTTTACTTTTTCATTATTAATAACTAATATAAATTGTATTATTACTCATAATTTTCGTATTAATTTTCACTATAGAAATGATAAATATACTCGTAAATTATTGTATTGGGCTCGTAAAGCTTTCATTTCATTTGACAAAGACTTGATTTAACTTTCAAGAAATGGGTGAAATTGTTGATGTAAGCAAGTGAAGTGGCCCAACTATGGCCAGAAGACACTTGACAAATCCAAGACAAAGTAGGCCGTAATTGGTACATTCGGTAGGCCGAATCACCGACAAGATGGCCCTTTCACGTTGACAAGTTGAACCCAATGAAATTTATAATCACACCGCGTTTGTTGAATTTCATTAATCTCCGGTGATTAAAAGTTTTAATTGATTTGATTGATTTAATTGTAAAATTTTTGAATCATCTAATTATTTTAGTTTGATATTTAAATTTTTAGTTTAATTTACGTTAATAACTTGTGTTCTTAAAAATCGATCGATGTATTAATTAATTGATCAATTTTTGTAAAATAATAAGTTCTTATAAATTAAAATAAATAAATTAATTATTATTTAACAATTTTTTAGTTAAATTTTAAATTCGATAATCTCTTTAAATTATATTTTAAATTATTTAATTTAATTTAATCTTTAGCTGATTTTATAATTGTCTAATACCAATTAAATCTTTTAAATGTTAAACTTCTTATTTTATTTATTTAACTTCTAATCAGATTTTTACTAAAAAAGACTCTTGTCGTACAAGAGAAGAAGAAACATTTATGTGATAATTTAAACGAAAGTGAATGGGAAACAAAGCAAGTAAACCAAAAACACCAAGTTTGATTTGACTTTTAAGATAAAATAAATTAATTATTGAACAATCGAACTGATTTGCTCGATTTAGTAACAAACATTTTAAATCAACCAAATTTTTATTTTTACTTTTTATTTTTTTAGTTTAATTTAATAATCTTTATTATTAAAAACAATAAGTTTATTAAATACTTAATTAATTTTTATAAATTAATCGATTTTTTAAATCATAATAAGCCAATTAATTTTTATTTTATAATTTTTTAATTAAACTTTAAATTATTTGATAAATAAGAATAACTATTTTAATTATATTTTAAAATTTTTAATTTCATTTAATCTTTAACTAATTTTATGATTACATAATACGAATTAAACCTTTTAAATCTTAAACGTCTTATTTTATTAATATAGGTTCATTTTTTATAGCATTGAAATAAATAATCGCATAAGATAATATAAAATTATCCCAAATGGTATAAAGATGATCTTCAACTGGATTACGCCATGAATCTTCTTTATCTCGTCAAACACGCTTCATTAAGTTGAAAATAATAATAATAATAATCTAGTCAAACACGCTTCATTAAGATGAAAATAATAATAATCAGACATATGGGTCAGGTCGAGATGAGTCGGCCAGTAGCTTAGCTCGATTTATGGCTCGACAGGTCACGAGACTTGACATGTCATTTTTTTAAGAAAAATTTTTAAAATGACATCGTTTTAAAAGTAATAATCAGGCTATCGGTTAGTCCATGGCCCATCTAACCTCGACCCATGATCTACACGTGACTCGACCAATCCGAGTTAAAATTGAATTCGGCTTAGTCCTTTTTGGTATCTTTAATAATAATAATAATAATAATAATAATAATAGAGAAGAGCTTGCACAGCCACATAATTTTTTAAATGTGAGATATTTATTTAGATTTATTCACCAAAAGTTGATTAATAAGAGTATTTTCTTTACAATTATTTTTAAACAAAAAATTATTAAAAAAAAGTCATAAATTCATGATTTTACTTATTTTTCAATGTTGATATTGTTTTAAAGAATTTTTGTTGAATCGAAAAGATTTATTAAAAATTTTAATCATTTTAATAAAATATATTATGTGCTTGCCGTTGAAACTCAGCAGTATTAAAAAATTGAATTATTTTAGTTATTTTAATTACATTTATAATGATTTATTTTAATAAGTTTTATTAAAATTTATTTAATCTATTAATTAGTTATGATTTTCCTAAAAAAGTAAACTAATTAATTTTTATTTAATGATCTTCGTCTTCAATTAAATTTCAATTTTTTGACAATTAATGATATCGTCATTTTTTAATATTATTTTAAATTTTTATTTTTATTTAATTTTTATTATATATTACTCTTATAAGAAGCTAATATTGTTTGAATTTTTTAAATTTTAATTTTCATATTTTATTAATTTAATTTTCATCATATTTTTAAAATATTGCTCAAAAGTAATCATTATCAAGGTAGAATGAGTGGGAATAAGACAGAGAGAGAGGGGGGAAAAGATGGTTAAGCTTTTAACTTTCTTGAAGTCTGCAGTGCAGACCAGAGTACTGTGTTAGCTGTATGAATCCAGATTTGGGTATAGTATAAGATATGGCCTACATTGAATGGCCTAAGTATAGTTTTCACGTAAAATGCCAAAAGCAAAAGACAAGAAGCGAAAATTGCTTACCAGAAGGTAAAATGTCCTGTTTTGCAGATATGGAGGGATTGTGAATTTTCAGCACTTTCCTCCGTGTGCTCTTGCTCTTGCTCTTGTCCTTTCTTTCTCAAGAAAACTACGAAGGGATTGTGAATTTCTAGTATATGAATATCTAATTTAGCCTATAAAAAACTATTAGGATACGAACTCACGTGTCATTTTGTTGACAGAACTTATCGAATTTGTCCCCAATAAAAAATAAAAACACGCGGAGGAAAATAACTTTTGATAATTCTTTGACTTAAAACATTTTCAAGTTTTAATTTTTAAATTGCAGCTTTTCATTTTCTTAGGTCTTTTAAGCATTTTTTAGTGTTATATTTTGTATAAAAAATTAATATTAATTAAAGATGTAAATTTTAACTTAAGGAATGCTTGGTTAGTTGACGTGGGAAGAAAAGAACGAGTAAGGAATGAAAAAATATGTTTGGTAATGTATAATAATTAGATGAACACTATTTTTATAGCCCCTTTTACGGCAATATTTTATACCTCCGATATAAAGAGAAATAGAAGTTATATTTATTTCTATTACTCACTATATTTATTATGATTTCTATTACCATTCTCCCAAGTAAACCAAATATATTCTTAACGTTAAATAAAAACATTATTGTCATTTCTTTTATCACTTTTGCACTCTATTTAAAATACAATAAATTATTAATGTTAAAATATAAAATAATATGTAAGGGTTTATTTGAAAAACTACGTCTTTAATGTTATAATTTACAAGATGATAATTGATTAAAAATGAAAATACTTGAGTATGTTCGAAGAGCGCCCCCTACGGGATGGTCGAGTTGGTAGAGTAGGAGGTATGAGGTTAAAAGATTCTGTGTTTGAATCTTTCTTTCTACACTCTTTCGACCAAATCTGTTATACAGGACTTGTCTAGTGTAGAGCACTTAATTAACGTGATTTACAGACTATTACGTCAATTCAAAAGTTTAGTCAGTACGTATCTAAAAAACAACTACTACAATTTCCTCTGTTATAAAAAAAGATTGTTCGAAGAGCCAAAGTTTGACTTCTAATTTGAACCCAATCTAAACTGTTTCGTGTAGACGATCCTTTACTTGCATCGTTTTTGCTTGGTCTTGATCATATAACTTGTAAAGTTGGGATGATAAACTATTCATTTTATGTTTCACTTACTGTTGTTTCCCAAATCAAACTACAAAATTTGAAGAAAAGGACAAAAGGTACAATATCTGAATCATCTTTTTGTGGTCAAAAACCAGATGAAAGTGACACATTAACCAATAAAAGCTTGAAAATCTACCATTCAAAGCAAATAAACAAGATATGGTAATTGAGATTAGGGATTGGACAGGCATCATAATCCATGAAGATCCCAAGTCAAAAAAGCTTCTTCTCCTTCTCTTTCAATGGTTTTTATGAAGCAAATGGTTTGATTACAGGGATAAGAAACAAGTGGATTGAACAGACCGAGTTGGCCACTCCCATCTAATAGGAAACAAGCCAAAGTGCAGGACTTGTAGTCGTATCAGCATATGCTTTCCAAGCACTCAATTTGATGCCATGCCACTGCAAGTTCCAACTTTGAGAAAGAATATCCATTGCCGTGCTTATGGTACCTTCACAGATTCCCTACCAAAACACAAAACATTTCTCTCTTAACTATAACTGGTAATTCATTACTCAAAAGCACACAATTCCAAGTTAATAGTATAGTACCTAACTCCATCATCATGACACCAGCATATTCTCTATCTATAAATTCTACTCTCTCTCCTCCTTTTTCACCTACTTGTTCTTCTGCTTCTTGGGCTTTGACCTCTTCAAGTTCTTCTTTTTCTTCCCTCCCACCTCCATGTTCTCTTAGATTTTCAAGTATTGGTTCTTTTAGAGCAAAACCCGTCAATCTTTGTTGTAAAGGTTGTTGCTTTAGACAATCCAAGGGTCTGAGAAGAAGTGAAAGGCATAAAAGACGCCATCATTGTGAAGCTAAAGGTCATAGCAACATGACTATTACGGAGTTTGTAGAAGAAGAGGCAGAAAACCCCCTTCTTTTGCTTGATTCAGAGACTAGTTCTAGACCTCGGCGCATTGCCCTCTTTGTCGAGCCCTCTCCTTTTGCATGAGTATCCTTTTCTGCTTTTGTTTGATTTTGGAGTTCTTGCTTGTTGTTGGCTTTCCTTTGAATGGTTGATCCTATAGTTGACTTGGTATCTTCGATTGAATCGAGGTTGAACTTAAATGTTTGTTTAGCTTGGTCTGTTTCTGTATTAAAATGTTGGTGTTGGGTGTTCACTAGTTGAGAGGTTTCTTTACCTTCTGTATCATTTCTGGCTTATACAGAAGTAAAGTTTGGATCTAACTTGGCGACTTTTCGGATTTCTCCAAGTTTTGTTTATTTGAGCGGATTCATCTATACTTTTACGATTGTCCCTTTTGGTGTGTGGTCACGTAGATTTTACTAGTAAAATGAGCAGGTTCTCTGTCTTTCCTCCTTTCGACTGCTGATTTTGTGTAGCCGACAATGTGTTTGTTGATTTGCGGTTTTGATTCGTTTTTCCATTCCTTCAAAACCTTAGCTTATTCTTGACTGTTATTAGGCTGTGATTCACACGAGGAAAGGAAGTGAACCCTTGTGGGCCTTGTCCCCTAAGCCCTATTACTGAGCTACTAGCTCTGGTGGATTTTAAAATCTTACCTTGATCCAATTTGGATGATTGTTTTGATGTTATGGATTTTAGAAGCTTACTAGGTCCGATGTTGTTTTGATGATTGCATTAAACAAATTTGGAAGCCTGTGGTATGATCATATCTTTACCATGTTCTCTGGATTTTGCAGTTTTTGAATCTGTATGTAGGTTGATCAATTCAATAGTCTGCTTTTTATGCTTTTGATTGATCAATTTGCTTTTTAGTTTGGACTTTTTGATGGAGTATATAGACTTAGCTTCTTTGCTACACATGACTTTTCAACGAGTTTTTATAATTTTGATAGATCTTTCGCATGATGATGGTAGTCGTTTTCACTAGTTAACATTGTTCAATAAGAGATTTTTGCTTTAAAGTAGTGGATGGTTGTGTCTTTGTGAAGTTGTATATATATATATATATATAATTAGGATGCTACAGAGCACATTAGTAGGGCTCTACTCAAGGATAACACGCACATCTCAAGAAGTGGTGAAAAAAGTTGTGCAACATATCAGGTATAAGCAAAAATTTTGTAAAATGTCAGGTATGTCTATCCTACTTTTTTCTTACGAATTTTGTCTTTTAAACTTGCATCTCTTAAATAAAGTTTGGTAGCTTTTTTGTAAGTGCTATAATTCTATTTTACTTATTTATTATTACTTTATCCTACTTATTTATTTATTTATTAAGTATCTAGTTATTTTATCACAATTTATTTATCTATTTATTTTCTAAAATCTTCTTATTATATTTGCAAAGCTTTTTACGTTTTTAATCTTTTAACCCTATTTATTTATGTATTTATTGAAATTTTAGTTACATAGATTTTTTCCGTG
>JANZXP010000005.1:345225-370125 GCA_027576715.1 Erythroxylum flavicans | reverse complement strand
ACGTGCTAGCACACGATAGCCGCAGCCCAGATCGTGCATCCTCGTGTGGATACCGGTAGAGGACATTCGCGAGTAGCGGTGTCTACGAATCTGAAAACGACCACCAATCTGTGTCAAAAACGAAGGTAGTTTGCGCATCTTGCTTATTTCGGTTATAGATTATCTTGTGTTATGGTCTTTTCCGCAGCGTATTACGAATACTTGGACCATACGCGAACCAACAAGTATATCTGAGGAAGATGGGAAGAAGCTTTTTGGTCTCGAAGAATAAATGTCAAAGCCAAGGGCATGCATTCTTGCGCAGCAAATATCAAATCCTAACTGCTGTTCGGTAGCTGAATCTGGAGAAAACCAATACATAGTGCTGGATGCTGGTATTGGCAGACTCAATTTAAGCATGTTGCTTGAGCCATTGACCCATCTATCTGATAGAAGTGATATAAGTTTTGCATCCTCATCATGGGCCCTATCACGACTAAACCATATTGTAAGTGTAAGCCTCTCCCCTTTGTTTACCTGTCAAAGATCTGATGAGTGAAACTAGAAATGACAATATAATAAAAAGAAACTGGTAAATACTAATTCAACGATTGGACAATAAGCTGACATCAGTTAGGAGTTGTGAGAGGAGTTGAGATACCTCATCAACTGAATGTATGTTACGGCTGTCAGCAGTGTACATGATGACATCCTGTCATAAGTATCATAAGTCCAATGTTATTGTTAAAGTGTATAAATCGATAAATAACATGCCCCACCCCCAGAAATGGCAGATGGATTGATAAAACTCTTAGTGGAGCACCAAGATTAAAACTGAAAAGTTTCATCTGTTATTCCAAAATAAGTGACCACATTTATATATTAAAAATCCAATTTTCAGCTGCACTTACCCCAGCCATGGGAATGACAGTTGCCGGCTCACCGTCGTGGAAATGAAGAAGTCCACCTTTAAAGTCCTTCCCATACGTATTCAAGTAGCAGACAGCCTGTTTTTCAATGAAACAAAGAAGTATTAATTCAGGTAGCAAAATGCATCATGAAGATTTGAGAATCTACAGCAAATGAATTTTGCCTGCACAAAGGCATTACTGCTGCATACTATATATACAATAACGAGGGATAAATGATAGCATCAAGGTGCAGAAAGAAGAAAATATAAATTAAATATGTAGATATAGATCTTATATCCATACTGTAAATTCTCGTTGTTTAAGATATGGCCTATTATCATCACTGTGCCAACCGATGCTTGATCCTCTGGCCCAGCTGATTCCATATACATGATAAATGTCAAGATTAGAGGTATGAGTGAGGAAGATGTATGGTCAAGCAACAATGTATAGGAGGCTGAAATTACAACTCAGATCTATAAGTAGTTGGAAGAAACGAGTGAACAAAAGCTACCAAGAAATAAAATGCAGAAATCAGTAATGCAGCACAGTAGCACATAGAAAAATAGAAAACAAAATACAGGTAGAACGAAGGCAGAGAAAAAGAAGAGTGAGAGAGAAAAACTGTAAAGAAATGAATAACAAATTGTCAAATTCAACACTCATAAACAACGAATATGAGTAGTATTTATCAAGTTTGGATGCCCTAAATGACAAGTATAACAACTAAAGGAAAGATAAAAACGAGTTTTTATAAGGAAAGGAACAAAAACTGAATATTACACCTAAATAAGTAACGCACTAAAGTATTTACCGGGAGTACCAAAAAGTCCAAAGAAAATGTGGGAGGAATTATTTGCAGGGAAGCAATGCATAATAATATTGAACTAGAACATTTAGTTGAATTAAATTACTCTGAGCTTTTGTTGATGTTCTAAACTAAAGTATGCAATAATATAGTATTTTCAAGGATTAATTAAATAGCAGTCAAGTTAATATTTGACTAAGGAAGATTCACTTTCACAATTTGGAAGGCAAAATGTAATATTTCCTATCCTCATACTCGGCTTCAATCTTAAGAAATGTTTCATAGCCTTTGAGAAGATAAGCATGTTCTCAACTTAAAGAGAAAGCGATTAGTGGTAGGAAGGTAGGTTTTAATTTTTAAAACAAAAGATGGAAAAAGGACCAACTCAGTAAAGATTTGGTAGTCATTGCAGTGCACAACAAATATGCTAATGACGACTATCATTTAACTGAAAACTTGAGGAACAAGGAAAACAAGGGATAAAAAATTTATGAAATAGAAAGAAATTCACTAACCTAATCAATCCAGTGAATTCAACAAACAGCTCGTACTCGCACCCAAAGAACTCTTCAACTTTGTCTTTCAACCTCTCTGCATGAGAATGAAATGGGTTTCATCTTAAATTACTTATCTCAAAAAGAAGAGGGTTGTAGGCTGTTATCAAACTACGGAAGAAGAAACCTCGGATGGAAACGAAAGGGACGACGAAATGATGGCAATTGGTGGCAATTAGATGCGAAAGAGTTGTTGAGAAGACGTTTTCTCTATAACCCACAGTGCCACAGCTCTTGTGAATGAATTCTAATTCCTAACACATTTTCAATATTCTTTTTATCAAGAATATAAGAACTAGAATTAACGAAATTGACGGGAAAAAAAGGAGAAAGACGAAGACCTCGCATTCAGGGATGGTGAGGAAATTGCGAAGGAGGAGACGTCTGTTACGGTGTTCGTCGTAGCTCTCCTCATCTCCCATTCTTATGCACTATGATTCAACCCACCTTGTTGAATCAAGTGGTCGCTCAACTATAATTCACCCTATTACTTTCTGAGTATGAAGGTTTTTGTCTGATAGGTAACTTTTTTTTAGAAATTAAATAATATATTTTGGCCAGAATTGCAAAGATTGTAAATCAGATACATATGTCATCTAGGCCTATCAGATTGATATGAAAGATGGACCCAGCACAATCCATTTATTGCTATTTCCTTCCCGACCCGGCCTGGAAGCCCTTGATCTGGTAACATTTACTAGGCTCACATTTTGGTTGCTCCGTTCCCGAGCTTAATCCCTAATTCGCAACCTCCATCTGCTCGCATGATTCTCAGAGCATCCCAAGTTCATTTTTTGTGCAATTAGCCTCTCCCGAATGCCATTTGTTATCCCTGTTGTTAGCTCATCTATAGTTTTCTTCCCCACTGTGAAGATCCTCTGATTCCTCTCCATCCAGATCGCTCTGATCGTGTACAAAATTGCAATCTTGAACACTATCCAATCCCGGTCCTTTCTATTCACATTCCTTAGAAGCTGTTCAGAGTCTGCCCACATAGGCTGAGGATTTTCCTTGATATCGCTCTGGATTACTCGCATGCATAGAATAGGTGATCCGCAGTCTCCTCTGCTCTACTACAAAGGATAGAATCTTCAGGTATATTCATATACTTCCTCAGCCTATCCCTTGTATTGAACCTCCCGTTAATTAGTAGCCATAGGAATGTTGTAGCTCTACAGTAAGCGTGCTGGAACCACGCTAATTTGTACCTATTCACTGCAAGGGAGTGTCTTCTAATTAGCTCTCTGCACGAATGATTGTTAAATCTTCATGAATAAATGGGACTCAGATCTTCAGTCCAATAATCTTGTGCCTAGTCTGTGCCATAGTTAATGTGTTGACGTTTTAATTAAAAAGAACTATTGACCTTCACGCCGAGCCGTAACAAACTCCTTCTCTTCTTTTTAACCGGTGTCGTAGTATAAATTTTAATAAACATTAATTTATTATTATTATGATATTATTCTTATGAATTATATTATTTTTATTATTATTAATTATTATTCGATTTTTTATAATTTATAATTTTATTAATCTTATTATTAATAATTTTTATTTGCACTTCTGAATTTTTGTTTGAAATCCAACTATTCCACTTCAACTAATTATGAGTATAAACATATAATTTTATCTTCATTATTATTAATATTATTATATTAATCATAAATGGATAAAATAAACAAACAAAATATAAATATTCTTATTCTTATTAATTATTATTATTACTTTCTTTGAAATTTATTATTATTATTACTTTCCTTCTTACTGTTAACGGCGATGATGATGATGATGATATGATAATGATGATGATGATTAAATAATTAATAATTTGTTATTTTATAAAAAAAATTTACAATTATTTTTATTGTAGCTAATTTTATATTCCTTTTTAATATTATAAATGAAATCTTGTCATTTTTTCTTTATTTACATCATAATAATAATAATCAATTATTAATAAAATTAATAAAATTTATAATAATAAGTATATATACTCAAGTACAAAATTAATATGCTAATAATTAAGAATAATAAGAATACTAAATTTAATAATAATAATAAGGATTTTCATACTAATAATAAAAATTAAAATATTTAATAAAGATAAAAAATATAATAATAATAATAAATACATTTATAATTTTACGGTTATTAATAATAATAACAATTATAATAATTAATAAAATTAATTAATTTAATAATAAGAATAAGATAATTAATAATAAGAAGAAATTTTATTATAATTATAGAAATAAATGTAATAATAAAAACTATTATTATTAAAAATAAATATAATAATAATAATAATAATTTAACAATGACTAGAAAATTAATAATAATAATAATTTAAAAAATAAATTTAATAATAGTGAAGAATTTAATAATAATAATAATAATAATAATAATAGTAATAATAATAATAATAATAATAATAATAAATGTATTTAATAAAAATTATTATATTTAACATATAATAGCTATATATACTTCAGCATAAATAACAACATTAATAATTATAATAAACTTAACTATAATATCAATAATAAAATTAATAATATTATTATAAGCAATATAATAATAATAATCGAAATAAAATTAATTAATAAAAATAATAACAATAAGAAAATTTATTATTAATAATACAAAAAAATTTAATAATAATAACGATTAATAATAATAATAATGATGATGATGATGATAATAATAATAATTAAAATTATTATATTTTTAATTCATGTAATAATTAAATTTCAACTTTAATTTAATTTTTAATTTAAATCATAGTAATATAATTAAAGTTAAAACAACAAATTCATAAAGTTATATATATACTTAATAATAATAAAGTTACTTCCACCAAAAATTTAATTTTTTATATTGATGTTAATTATATATATATATACTTAGTGGAAAAAGTCATGGGCGTGACTTTGAAATCTCACGCCCGTGACTTTTTCCATATATATATATTAATTATATCTAACTATATAATAATAATAAATAAAATTAATAAATTTTAATAATAATAATAAAATTAATAAATAAAATTGTAAAAAATAACGAATTGAATAATAATAATAAATAAAATTAATAATCATAATATTATTTTTAACAGTAACTAGAAAATTAATAATAATAAGATTAATAAAATTATAAATAATAAGAAATCGAATAATAATAATAACAATAATAATAAATAATTTATTACTAATTATTATATATACTCAAATAGGAAATTAATAATAATAATAATAAATAAGAATAATAGAATTCATAAGAATAATACCATTATAATCATAAATTAATGTTTATTAAAATTTATAATACGAAGTCGATTGAAAAGAAGAGGAGGAGTTTGTTGCGGCTCGGCGTGAAGGTGAATGGTTCTTTTTAATTAAAACGTCGACATATTAGCTGCGGCACAGAGTAGACACAGGGTTAGTGCAACAGATAATCTAACTCCCAGAAAGACAAAGACACAAACTCCCCGCCACTCACACACAGGTCATAGCTTGCCACAAATCTACATGTCACTGCCAATCTCTAGTGCTCCACTCGCCAATCTCCAATCTCCAACTCCAGTGGCCATGAGCTCTGACGATTTTATTATAGCATATAAATTACCCTATTAGTGAATTAGGTTTTTGAAGAACGAAGTTTGATAGATGAGAGTGAATTGGAAGATAATTTTGGATGTAAAAGTAATAATATGTTATTTATTACAATGAATTTGAATGATGGTGATAATTAGACTCCTCTTAAGAATAGAAATTTTATACCAAATGAGAATTGTGATCAATTCAATTTGAGTAGATATACGATTGAATGAAGTTCTAGGTTTTTCATTTTTTTCTTTTAATTTCACTTCTATTTGATGCATATGTTAAATTTTGTATATACAATATAAATATAAAACTTTTAACTTTAAATATTTTTGTTTAAAATTTCACTTATAATTATTTATGTTTTTCTACATGAACTCATGTTGTAATACTTATAGATTTATAAAAAACTTGGTGATGATAAGACTCTTCTCAATAATGATAATTCTGTACCAAATGAAAATCAGGGTAAGAGCAATTTGAGCAGATATTCGATTGAATGAGTTCCAAGTTTTTCGTTTCTTCTCCTTTTTTTTGAATATACATTAGGTATCCCGGCTTCACCGGACTAATCCTAGGTCCCTAAGAACTCACCCCTAGAGTCCTAGACGAGGTATATCTGGAATTCCAAGGTCCCTCAAGTTCTTATGTAGCGTGTACACTTTTGCGCACAGGCAGTCGTCACATACTAATTGATCGGCTACTGATTGATCACTGGCCCTGCTCAGCATCAGGTTCCCAGTAGCCCAAGGTTCCTTAGTAGTTCTAACTCCCACATTGCCGTTAGAAGCGAGACATCCGCAATTGATTCGACTAAAAAGCATGCCCAGGGGGCTAGAGGATCATCAACAGGGAAAATTCGCCCTCTCCCCTCCTTTTTGGTGACTCGAACTCAAGACCTCCTAAAAAAAAAGAGCCTTAAGTAAGGAATTGAAACCAATTAGGCCACTCATACTTGTCTTTGTTTCTTCTACATATGTTAAATTTTGTATAATCAATATAAATATAAAAATTTTGACTATAAATATTTTTGTTTCAAGTTTTACTTTTACTAGGTTATGTTCTTATGCACAAACTCTATTGTAATACTTATGGAGTTATAAAAAACTTTATTATTATTTCTATTTGATGTAATTTTTCTATTATATGATGAAATTGTAATAATTTAAGACCTTAGTTTTATATTTATATAATGATTAAAAAGATCATTTTATTTTAATTTTAGTTATTGTTTAGATGTAAAATACGTAAAAAAGTAACATGAACAGAAATAAACATATTTTTGTTATTTCAAATTTCTATTATTATGAGTTTTTGAGACAAGTTTGTTGTAAAATTATATATTATATAATATAATATATTGATTCTTTTTTTGCTTGATTCAGAGACTAGTTCTAGACCTCGGCGCATTGCCCTCTTTGTTGAGCCTTCTCCTTTTGCGTGAGTATCCTTTTCTGCTTTTGTTTGATTTTGGAGTTCTTGCTTGTTGTTGGCTTTCCTTTGAATGGTTGATCCTGTAGTTGACTTGGTATCTTCGATTGAATCGAGGTTGAACTTAAATGTTTGTTTAGCTTGGTCTGTTTCTGTATGAAAATATTAGTGTTGGGTGTTCACTAGCTGAGAGGTTTCTTTACCTTCTGTATCATTTCTGGCTTATACAGAAGTAAAGTTTGGATCTAACTTGACGACTTTTCAGATTTCTCCAGGTTTTGTTTATTTGAGCGGATTCATCTATACTTTTACGATTGTCTCTTTTGGTTTGTGGTCATGTAGATTTTACTAGTAAAATGAGCAGGTTCTCTGTCTTTCCCCCTTTGGACTGCCGGTTTTGTGTAGCCGTCAATGTGTTTGTTGATTTGTGGTTTTTTTGATTCTTTTTTCCATTCCTTCAGAGCCTTAGTTCTTGACTGTTATTAGGCTGTGACTCACACGAGGAAGGGAAGTGAACCTTTGTGGGCCTTGTCCCCTAAGCCCTATTACTAAGCTACTAGCTCTGTTGGACTTCAGAATCTTACTTTGATCCAATGGTGACTTGCTTATGCTAGTTTGCAATGAACTCATTGAAAATTAACATAGTTTGGCTACATTTTCTGCACCTTGTGGTATATGTTTGGCTGCATTTTCTGCACCTTGTAGTCTTGTGCATATATACTGTTTTCTGTGACTAAGCATATCTTGTACAAAACCATTTGCTAGTATTATTCTCCATCATTGTGAGATGCGTTCAGCTGATTTGTTTTTCACCATCCTTGTGCATTCAATATCAGTAAATTGGTCTGTGTAGGTCCTTTTGATGAATTTCAGTTGTTGAGTTCATTGATTTAGAAGACAAGTTCAGGATTCATGGGTTTGGTTCATTACCTTGTTCTTGAATGCTGGTTTTTTCCCCCCCTCTTTACAGATATGTATCAGGGTACAAAAACCGGTTCCAGAATTTCATCAAGTACTTGCGCGAAATGGGAGATGAGGTAATCTCTATTTACCATTTCTCAACTCGGGCATGCACATGTGTCATAAGACACTTATGCATCCAATTAACCTTTGCTAGATTGCCATTTTGATGGAATGTTTTCACATTGACAAACCAACATGTTGGCTTGCTAACCACGACATAGGTGATGGTGGTAACAACACATGAAGGAGTACCTCAGGAGTTCTACGGGGCGAAGCTGATTGGCTCAAGGAGGTTGATACTCTTATTTTCAACTTTAACATCACTATAGTATCATTTAAATGGAGAAGTTGATAAATGCAAGCTACCAGCTACGGAAAGCTGGCTTTTCTTCTAATGCGCACCATAGTTCTTATCTCAATGTCTTAAGTCGATGTTATGCCTACTCTAATTATCCATTGGATTTTCCCTTTTCCTGCTTAATAAGTTGTCTTTATTTTGATAATCAGTCCTCTTTAGTTTTTACTTCGAACTATATTATGGCTGTAACATGTAAAAAACCTGCAGTTATTGCCATTCCTTAATGTTAATCCTACATTGTAGGTACCTTTTTATGGTTCTCAAGAGTTCCCTTTTTCTGCAGCTTCCCTTGCCC
Source organism: Erythroxylum flavicans (assembly GCA_027576715.1). Lineage (NCBI taxonomy): Eukaryota > Viridiplantae > Streptophyta > Magnoliopsida > Malpighiales > Erythroxylaceae > Erythroxylum > Erythroxylum flavicans. Next base: position 361,224 of record JANZXP010000005.1, on the reverse strand, counting down.
TTGGTATCAGAAGGTGCCGCTTTCATTAGCACTTAGTCCAAGGATAATTTCAGAGGTTGCACGATTTAAGCCTGATATTATTCATGCATCCTCTCCTGGAATAATGGTAAACTTTTCATTTGAAGAACTTAAGCACCATTCATCAATGGGTAGAATCGCTCACTGTTTGCAATGTCTACTTCAGGTTTTTGGTGCACTGGCTATTGCAAAGCTACTGTGTGTTCCCATTGTTATGTCCTATCACACCCATGTACCTGTGTATGTCTTCTTGTATCCATGCTTTTCTGAAATTTTCTGCAGTCACTTGTTTATGGTCCTTTGTTATGCTTCTGTGTTTCATTTGCATTGGATATGGCAATAGCTAATACCTTTAGATTGATTTTTATTTTGGTTCTCAGGTACATTCCAAGATACACATTTAGTTGGCTGGTGAAACCAATGTGGTTGGTTATAAGTATGTAAGCCATTCATATCGATCCTTTAATTTCACCGAAAATGCAAAACGGATTAGATCTCAGTAATACTCTTTTTCCTTGCCATCAGAATTTCTTCACAGAGCAGCTGATTTAACACTTGTGCCATCAGCTGCAATTGCAAAGGATCTTGAAGCGGCTAGAGTTACAGCAGGTGGAGTTAAATTTCCAATATCTTGGCGATTTCCGCTTTAAAATATTGCACTGAACTTCTTTTGCTCATCTGCAATCACTGAACACATACTTTGGCTCTTCCACCCTCGTTATACTTGCAATGTTGCCTCTTCCTCTGCAATCACTGAACACATACTTAATTGACTCGCTTTGCCCTTTCTGTTTCCAGCTAATAAGATCCGTCTTTGGAATAAGGGTGTTGATTCCGAAAGCTTCCACCCTCGTTATCGCTCTCACGAAATGAGGCTGAGATTAAGGTGAGATTAGTTCTTCCTATCTTTTCTGTCAATTTTGTTACAGATCCTTGATGAACTTTTCTGAGTGCTGGTTTTTATTCTGAACAGTAATGGTGAACCTGATAAACCATTGATAGTCCATGTTGGCCGACTGGGAGTCGAGAAGAGTTTGGATTTTCTCAAAAGGTATCGATGCGTTCTCTCTTTCCCATATGTGGACACGTACACACACATTTAGAATTTCAGAATACCAACAGCCATACTTTGAGATAGTAGTTCACGTTTTGGAGTGGTATGTCTGTTATCTGACAACCTCAGATTCTTTATAAAATTAGTGAACGCAGTTTCTAGGCTCTAACCATTCATAAATTTGATTTGTCAGTGTCATGCAAAGACTTCCAGGAGCACGAATCGCTTTCATCGGAGATGGTCCATACAGGTAATTCAATATTGAGATAGTAGTTCTTTCTTATCTCAGCAGTTCACCTCTTTTTCATTGCATATTAACTTTGTTGAATGTTTTTACTTTGCAAAGATGAAGATCATATAGTATGATGTTTGCCATTTTCTGAGATGGTTGTCTCCTTCCTTACAGGGAGGAACTAGAGAAAATGTTTTCCGGAATGCCTGCAGTTTTTACCGGGATGTTGGGAGGAGAAGAGCTGTCACAAGCCTATGCTAGTGGGGATGTTTTTGTGATGCCTTCAGAATCTGAGACACTTGGACTTGTTGTTTTGGAGGCAATGTCTTCAGGAATTCCTGTAGTCGGTGCTCGTGCCGGGGGAATCCCGGATATAATTCCCCCAGAGCAGCAGGGAAAGACTGGATTTCTCTTCAATCCAGGAGATCTTGAAGACTGCTTGGCGAAACTAGAGCCTTTATTGAACGACCGTGAATTGAGAGAAACAATCGGTAAAGCTGCACGCGTAGAAATGGAACAGTACGATTGGAGGGCAGCAACTCGAAAAATACGTAACGAGCAGTACAATGCAGCAATCTGGTTCTGGAGGAAGAAGAGAGCTCAGCTTCTTAGACCTATTCAATGGCTGGTGAAGCGCCTTTTCCCATCACCAGAAGTTCACTACCCATGATTTTTAGCACTTCCGGAGGAGCAACGATTGCACTACTGCTCGATCGGAATTACCGGTAGTTATAGACCTGCTGATTTGACTTCAACAACCCCTTGGAAAGGGGTTAAGACTGCTCCATTGTTTTATTGCATGTTCATCTGTCAATTCCTTGTATATTGTTTGGTTGGACCATATGGATATGGTCAGTTGTGCAATTAAATGATAAATCCAGTGAATGAAATCATTTCCAAAGTTCAGGTCTTAGAACTTTGAATCCATGTTTGGATCTTCTTCTGCCAGTATAGATATCAATGTCTAGTGATATGAATACATTTACTTAAAACACCTCTGAAGGTGCATTGCACAAACAGTACCTTTGGCCAACATCATTGATACTTCACCCAAGTACATTCTCCCATATTCAACCATGGTGATCAAATGGAGCAATTTTACCGAGAGTGTTACTCAGGGTGTTTTCACCCGTCGGAATTATTTATAATAAAATGAAATATAAATAGATGTAATATTATAAAATTATTATTTGGAAGGAATAGAAAGATTCATAATGTAATATAGTGAAATGTTATTTGGATGGAAAATTTATAATATAATATAGTGTAAAGTTGTTTATCATTTTGCATTCTATCGTAAACTCTTAAATCAGAAATTTTTTATTTTTATTGTTTATGATAAAATGTGATATAATATGAAAATCTCATCTTCGACAAATAATATTACACTTTGTTCTATTCCATTAATAAACCCTGACCAGATATACCATTCTCCGATAATATGCAAATTAATCGCGAGGGAAATTAAGTGAAACAATTCAGGACCGTCCAAATATTTTCCCTCTTTCCTCACTTTATCCACAAGTACAGGAGTACGTACTACGGTACAACCACACACAACAAGTTTTCGCTTTCTACTAGTACTACTGTGTGGTCGCTCACATGTTAGCTGATACGTACTGCATGAACTCACCGTCCGATTCAAGGCCGTCCATTGTCTCAGGCGCCAAAACAACCTCAAGGTCAACGCTCCCATTCCCTTCCCTACCTGGAAAGGCCGAGATCTTACCGTCGAACTTGTTGGCCCTGCCGCTCCGAACAGCCAAGGGTAGGCCCCACCCGAAATCATTATCGTACATCGGAAATCTCGGCGAGCTGCCCATCGTGATTGATGCACCGTCGAAGTTGCCTAGCGGAAACAACCTCGGCTCGTCCTCCCACGCTGCTATTCCCTTCCTAACCGTACTATCCCCGTGTGCGACGACGTTTCGATGCAGTAACTCAGCTCCGTAGCTCAGCTCTCCAGACAACAATTCGCCAACCGAAGCCACCGTCGGGATGCTCTGAATCGCGTTCCCGAAGTAGTAAGGGTCCAGTTTCGGCTCTAAACGGTGGCGGCAGTTCACCGCCATACGGAACGTAGTCGTTTTGGAGTTTGGGAGTTTTCTCGCACGTGTCACGGAGCGCCATAACTGTGCGGAGAGTGACTGAAACGACGAGATTTGCGCTGCCGTATTGGTTTTTAAAGTAGTGTTTCCGTTACAGTTACCATTACCGTTACCGTTACCGTTGGTGTCTAAGTTAACGACTTTCCAACTGTCGTTAGCTTGTTTCCCTAGTATCTCCGAAGCGTCGTGCTCGTTTGCTCTGGACTTGAGCTTTTGAATCGCTTCTCTGCTAAAATGGAAGATTCTCTCTCTCAACGGCTCGTTGCCGGAGAACGTTGCCTTAGGCCCGCCAGTGGGGAACTTGAGCACCGCGGGGGAGTTAAACACCGTTGTCCGGGAAAAATCGGGCGACTTGGAGATCTTCTTAGCCCCTTTGCAGATCTCTGCGAAGGTGTTAAAGAAATGCCAGAACGAGGTGCCGTCTGTGACCGCGTGGTTCACGGTGCACCCAATGAAGACACCGTCGGCTAGCTCCGTCACCTGAACGGCGGCGAGAGGCTTGAAGTGGCCGGAGTAGCTGAGAGTGTTGTCGAAAGTGAAGAACTCCTTGAAGCAATCGGGAACATCGAGAGGTGACAAAATGTTGTCGATAAACAAGTGTCCAGCTTTGGCTTGAACGAACTCGACCCCGGCGTCGTTGCAGAGGATGTGGACGTAGCCGTTCAGGTCGGTGATGAGGCGGCCGGCGAGAGGAGGGAAGTGGGTCAGAGTGATGGACAGAGAATGTTTAAGAAATGTGATGAGATTGTCGATGGAGTAAGGTGGACGAGAGAGAAGAACACCCTTTTGGATGTATTGGCAAGAGAGCATAGGGAGGTCAGAAACTGAGAGCTTTAGAGTCTTGAGAGTTGACTTCTGATGTGGGCATATAGTGCATTTAGAAACTATAGTTGTGGAAGCAGACGGCATTTTGGAAGATATAGATAGAGAGAAAGAGAGGTATAAGGTAGCTTTAATGGCGGTTGATGTGTTTGGAGGAGTTTCCACGGTGGGTTGGGTTTATATAGGACTAGGAGAGGACTGCAAGAGTCAGACTCAGAGGGTTGGATTCATGAAACTGGTTCATGTTCGGTGTTCCACTGGTACGCATTTGTTAAATCAAAAAACAGTGAATTTTTTTATCCAATTTAATAAATTAAAAGTGGATAGAAATATGACACCTGGACTGGACAGAGTCATTGTGGGAAAATGTGACGGGAACTGTGGAGTAGACAGGAAAATTTAATGTTGGAGTTTGGGGCCTTGGAAAAGAACAATCCAAGGAAGAAGATGAAAGGAGTGTGTTTTGTGTGTGCGTGTCACTGTTCCTTGAGACTCGAAGGATTACATTGAGAGCTGTTTCAATAATTGAAGAAGGAAATTTCTGTTTTAACATTTTCAGGATTGCCAGGCAGGTATACGCTTGGCGTGCTGATCCGAATTCGATCCAAAAATTTATGTTTGATCAGGCTTGAATTCAAAAGAGTTGAAACAATCTGATTTAAACTGACATGAAATTGGTACAACCAAACTGACATTAACTTTTGTTTGAAACTCGCTCAAGTTGTGAATAATCTAACCGATTTGGCTAAACATCTCGAACCAATTCCTATCCCTAAATTTTATATATATAATTTTACTAAAAATTTGTAACATCTTAATTTACGAGTTGTAATGTCCTTTGTTTGATTTCTCCTACACACGTTCTCTTTTCGAATTTATTGTACAGAACTTGACTAGTACAAAATACCTGATTAATACAATTTGTAAACTATTACATCAATTTAAAGATTTACTCCATTCATATTAAAAAAATAACAATTATGAGTTTTTCCTTTTCGAGGAAAAAAAAAGTTATCATTGCACTCTTATAAAGATAGCGTTGAAGGTAGTTAACTGAAAAGAAATTAGTATTGTTTATTTATTTAATAAAGAGCAAGATATGTCACAATGTGGATATTAGCATAAATAAGGACAAAAGACTTTTTTTCCTGAATATATAAAAATAAATGAGGAGTTATAAGTTATATTTTTATCTAAGGAATAATTTTTGGATAAAATGTTTAATCAATTATACGAAAATTATTTTTTCACATGTTGCTATATCATATTTAAATTGGGTCTATTTAAATAAAAGGGTTAATTAAAAAAATCTCAAACTTTGCTCAATTTTACAATTATAATCCGAACTTTAAAAAGTAGTAATTAAATGCTCAAATTTTTAATTTTTTTCAATTCTAGGTTGATGTTAGTTTCTTGATTAAGTTTGTTGACGTGACTTGTCACGTGTTCCAGAAACCCGAACTAACAATACACGTCAACTAAAATTAACACAACTAATGAAGATTAATGAAACAACGTCGTTTAATCACATAATTAAAATGATGTCTTTGTAAAAAATTACTCAGTTTAATCCATAAATCAGTTTACGCAGTCCTCACACACTCACCCTCTGTTTTTAGTTTGTTCTTCCAACACCTTCAACCTTCATTTTCAGTTTGTGAGACTAAAACGAAGGGTGCAGGCGTCAGGAGAACAAACTAAAAATGAAAGGCATAAACTAAAAACGAAGGGTGAGGGAGTTGGGGCTATGTCAACTAATTTAAGGATTAAATTGTTTCATTTTTTAGCAATAAAGTTATTTTAGTTATGTGATTAAACGACGTTATTTTATTAATCTTCATTAGTTGTGTTAATTTTGACTAACATGTATTATTAGTTAATTTTTTAGAATAGTGACAAGTCACGTCAGCAAACTTAACGAAGATACTAACGTCTTGTTAGAATTGAAAGAAATTGAAAGTTTGAACATTTAATTGTCACTTTTTAAAGTTTGAGCTATAATTGCAAAATTGAGCAAAGTTTGAATTTTTTTTACTTAACCCTAGATAAAAATAATAATATACATTTTTAATATATGGAACACTATTGAATGTTCATTAGTAAGTTGAAAAAGTTCTATACTATATACCAATTTAGCTCTTTATCGTAATTGTATCACTCATTTTGATTTAAGAGTCTAACTGATTATTTAGATATAACTTATCGTTTAATTTTGAATCAATAATTTGTAAAATAACTAATATGAATTATGTAATTTACAGTCTACTATATTTATACATACTTAAAAATAACAATATAGATTATGTTCAAAATTAAACATTGTAATAATATTTTTTACAAAATGTATACATATTAATTATATTAAAATAATGTTATTTAAAGCAATGGTTAAAAAATCGAATCGATTGCACTGGTTCAATAGTAAACATTTTGAATCAGTCAATTTTTTAGTTCAATTTATCTTAATAATCATTGTTATTAAAAATCGGCCAATTTATTAACTAACCAGTTAATTTTAATGAACTAACTAATTTTATAATGCAGAATAAATTAGTTGATTTTTATTTAACAATTTTAATTAAACTTAAACTTTTTAGATGGATAAGGTAATTTTTTCTTTAATTTTATTTTAAAATTTTTAATTTTATTCAATATTTATTGTATACATATTTTATGATATTTTAATAACGATTGATTCTTAAATCTTTTGTCTCACAAATTTAATTTTTTATTTGATTTTTAAAAAATTAATTTAATTTAATTATTAAAAAGTAAAACAAGAAGCAAATTCCTTTCACATGAAATTCTCTGTTCCCAAAATAATGTTCTAATTCTGTGCTAGTGAATTTTGTCCACATATTTATGTAGGTTTCATATAAATATGTGGATGGGATTAACTGATACATGTTGGAACTGGTTAATGAGAACAGAGGATCTGATCCCAATTCCTTTCCCTGTAATTTTTTATATTATTATCACAAACCACCTACACTTTCCTTCCTTTGCCATTTTTAGTCTCTGATAATAATAATGAATCAACAAAAATATCTTTTAGAATTCATGGCCACCAACTCTAAAATAACCTTATGGTTTCTATTAGAGTTTGGTCCGCATTTAATGTAATATGTAGCATAGACTTTATTACGTATCTCGGTTCATTAATGAAAGAGTTAAAAATGAAGGAAATGCATAATACCTGATTTTGGTTCCAACTCTACTTCTGAAGCAGTTTTTGAGCACTAAACGAGCTCTAATCTTCCGGGATCTTTACGGAATATGTTCTCCGACACAAGGTTTACGCCTTTCTACAGTTTTCTAAAAAATTAAGCGCTCTTAACGGGTTAGAGGATCCGTATGTTTGTGAATGATACGAGCAATTGCAAGAGACCTTAACCTTTATATATAGCTTCTATATCGGGCTTCCCTATCATAAGCCCAATAAGGGTCTGGTCTATACTAATTGGGATCCATTTTTTACCAAGACTTTAACCCATTGATTTAGATCATTTATTGGGCCACTTTATTACCTTTATCTGGATCAAACTATATAACTTAACCGATAATTTATTGAAAAGTCAAAAATTACAATTAATGTTGTCCATTTAATAGGAAAGGACAAAAATGTCCTACATTCTCCCCTTGGATAATCTAATTGCAGTTTTTACTTAAGTTTAAAAAATAGTTTGAAAACTCGGTTAAGTTACGATACTGTATTGGTACCAAATTTTAAAAACATTTGATTCAAAGGTAATGAAAGTCCAACATTCCATCCTAAAAGGTTTTCGATACTAGAAAATATCAAACACATATGTCATGTGTGACATAGGTCCAATATATTCACAAATATCAAATACCTTACTAACATGAATGGGGAAATAGAGTGTGGAAAACTAGGATGATATCTGTATGATCTAAATTATACCATCTTCGTTAGTAGTTCTCAATTTCTCCAACTTTATGCGCAACCGCATATGCTAAACTGCATTATAGAAATCTTGTTCTCACCGGATGCTAAGCAGCATTAGATAAAACTTGTTTCCTCTCACCAAATGCTAAATAGCATTAGAGAACTTTTATGTTCTCTAACTGAATGCTAAATTGTATTGGAGAACCTTTATGAGATTAAAAACTTATATCCCCCTATGTCATGTAAAACTTTAAGGATATCCGTACAAAGCTGTATATGTCTAAATGACATAGGCTCAAGGTTAATCTGTATATATACTCAATGACCTTTATATGCTTAAGATTGACACAAATCTTAAGACTTTCATATGTATTATGACTATACACAAGAACAGTTATTATTGAGAATAAAAAGATGATCATCTTTATTAATAAATAACCATAATGTCATAATACATTAAATGTATAAACATTCAAGGAACAAATACAGTGATCCCTAACTACTACTGTCTAAGGGCCTTAACATGCCCATATCGGATACATGTCTAACAATCACTAATGGGCGAAGTTCTTTAGTTAAAGGATCAGCTAACATCTCCTCAGTCCTGATATGCTCCACTTCAACGTCACCTTTCTGAATCAACTCCTTTATGGTCAAGTATTTGACCTCCAAATGCTTAGATCCTGTGATATTCTTGTTGTTATTACTGAACAACACTGCAGTAAGATTAGCACAATATAACCGAATGAGTCTAGCTATCAAATCTACCACAGACAACTCAGAAATCAAGTTTATGAGCCAAACCACCTGTGTAGCAGCTCAATAACATACAACGAACTCTGCATGCATAGTTGAGGGAGTTAAGAGTGTCTGTTTGACACTCTTCCACGACACTGCACCATCTGTCAACATAAAAATGTACCCTGAAGTGGATTTGCGATCATCTGGACACATAGCAAAATCAGAGTCTGTATATCCTGTGATGTTTAAATCGTTGACTTTTCTGTATGTCAACATATAATCATTGGTACCCTTTAGGTATCTCAACACTCTTTTAACTGCATTCCAATGGTCCACACTTGGGTTAGCCGGATATCGACCCAACAGTCCAATAGAAAATGCAATGTCCGGTCTAGTGCATATCTAGGCATACATCAAGGTACCTACTGTACTAGAGTACATAACATTTCTTATAGCCTCTCTCTCAACTTCATTCTTTAGACACTGTGCCAAAGATAATCTCTCACCATGATAGATAGGTGCTACAACAGGTTTACATTCAGCCATATTAAAACTTTGTAGCACTCGCTCAATATATGCTCTTTGTGAGAGGCTCAATGAGTGTTGAGATTTGTCCCGATAATCTGTATATCGAGGACCAAAGAAGCTTCAACTAAATCCTTCATGTCAAAGTATTTGGCTAAAAGTTGCTTTACCTCATGCAACATGGTCAAATCATTTGACGCGAGAAAGATATCATCCACGTACAGTAATATGAAGTATAAGCATCTTTCAACTTTGTTTTCCACAAAGTCAAATGAGGCCAAAACCTCATTAAATTTTAGGTACCATTGTCTGAAAGCTTGTTTCAAACTGCATATTGACTTAGTCAACTTACAAACCTTGTCAGTTACATTTTGATCCTGAAATCCTTTAGGTTGCTTCATATGGACCTCCTAATAAAGTTCACCATTCAGGAAAGTGGTTTTAGCGTCCATCTGATGTAGCTCCATGTTATAATGAGCTACTATTTCTATAATCACTCTAAATGCATCATTCGAAGATACAGGAGAGAAGGTAACATTGAAGTAAACTCATTCTCTCTGAGTGAATCCCCTGGTAACTAAACCGTCTTAAACCGCTCAACTTGACCCTGTGTGACCTTCTTGGTCTTAAATAGTCACTTGCAATTGACAGGTCTACAATGTTGAGGTAAATCAATAAGCTCCCATACTTTATTATACCTCATAAATTGCATCTCATCTTTCATTACTTCCCACTACATGTCCGCATGAGGTCTAGAAACGACTTCTGTAAAATTAACTGGATCCTCAACATGTCCTATGTCATAGTCTTGTTCACCTAAATAGACTATGTAATCTGATGAGATAGCAGGTCACCTTTCTTTGGTGGATTTGTGCAACTGCATAGGTTCTTGTACCTCGAAAACCTCTTCTTGAATAGGTATAGGTTCCTACGCCTGCATAGGCATGGTAGTCAGACCTTTATCTACCGGACCTGACTGTATGAGAAGTGGATACGTAATAATTGTAGTATCTACCCTGTTATCTCCTAGAGGATGTGAGGATTCTCCCTCATCATGAACATCATATTCCAGAAACTTAGCCGTCTACGATTCTACTATTCTGGCCCCTCCTTCTCTACAGTAAAATTTATAGCCCTTAGAGTGTTCAGGATAACATACCAAATAGCAACGAGTGGAACGTGATTGCAATTTGCTCTCATAAGGATTATATAACTTTACCTCAGCAGGGCAGTCCTACATACGAATGTGTACAAGCCTTGGCTTTCTTCCAACTCAAAGTTCAAAAGGCGTCTTTGGCACTGACTTACTTGAGGCTCTATTTAAGATATACAATGTCGTTTTGATGGCTTCACCCCATAGATATTCGGGTAGGTTAATCCTGCTCTGCATTGATCTCATTATGTCCTTTAGGGTGCGATTGTGCCTTTCGGCCACACCATTTTGCTCAGGATTATCTGGCATAGTAAATTGATTCACTATTTCGATTGATTCCAAATACCTGGCAAACGGACCTTTTTCTTGTCCCACAACTCCATGTTTGCCATGATATTCCCCTCCCTGTCAGATCGGACTATCCTTATTGATTTTTCCAGTTGGTTCTCGACTTCATTCTTAAAGATCTTGAACTTATCAAGAACTTCAAACTTCTCTTTAAGCAAGAACACATAATCATAGCGAGAATAATCATCTATAAATGTTAGAAAATATCTAGCATTGCATAATGTCTTTATAGGGACCACTAACATCTGTATGTACGAGGTCCAATAAACTAGAAGCACGAGTTGACCCCTTTTTCTTTATCTTAGTCAACTTATCCCTACAACAATTGATACATATTTCCAGATCACTGAAGTCCAGAGTTGGGAGAATGTTATCCTTTATCAATCTTTCATGGCTAAGACGTTTATGCCACAACATGTACGACGTTTCTTTTATGAAGGCTCTCTTACGAGTAATAGGCTCAGCAATATAAGGAGGGACATACATTTCGTTAGGAGTAAGACACATTCTATATAATCCATAGGATAAGAAGGTTGTTCCGATATATCTTTTATTGATAGAAATATTTACAATTGAAGTATCAACTACAAGGCGATATCCCTCTTTATCCAAAATTGATACAGAGATCAAGTTCCGTTCAAAAGACGGTATATAAAATGTGTCTCGTAAAACTAATACAAACCTCGTATCGAGGTTTAAACCTACATCTCCTACAAACAAAACATCCACCTCGTCATTGTTGCCAACCATCAATCTCTTCTATCCTTTAGTCGGTCGTCTATTAGATCTGAACCCCTGTATTGTAGAAGCAACATAATTAGAAGCTCCATTATCTAACCACTAAGAACCTGATGTGTTTATTGCTACATTGGATTCATAAATCATATAGGCCAAGGAGTTACCTAAAAGCTCCTGTTTAACCTTCCATAGCATGTACTTCGGGCAATCGGCCTTTCTATGCACCTTCTTCTTGCAGAAGAAGCACCTCATATCCTTTATGTCATATGGGCTCTTAGCAATGCTGGACTGTCCGATCTAAATCTGCGGAAAGGGTTTGGTTTTCTTACCCTTACCCTTAGGCTATTGGGGTTTAATCTTCCCCTTACCTCTAGTAGCTACAAACATGGATGTATGAGGAGAACTCTTAATCTTCTCCTCAGCCACAGCACACCGGGAAATCAAAACATTGATGTCCCAATTCTCATCTCGTGAGATGTAGGAGGTACCCAACATCTCAAACTCTCGAAGGAGAGTATTTAGTGTTTAATGCACTATGAGCGTGTCAGCAATCGGTCTATCTAGTGCCGTCAGCCTGCTCTAATGGTGAACCTTCCTAATGATATACTCTCGAATGCCTCCTTCTCCTATGTACTTCATGGAGAATAGTTCTTTAATCAAGACGCTCTGCTCCGCATGAGAAGACACCTTGTACAGCTGGGAAATGCTACCTATGAACTCCCTTGCTATGACTGTATCTGCCAATCCACTGGGCAAATAATCTGGAATCGACCTCTTGATGGTCAAATGTCACGTCCTATTTGACCACTCCCAGATTGCCATTGTTGCTTTATCATCTTCTGAGATAGTATCAGTAAGTGGAGAAGGCCTCTCGATGTGCATCGCCATTTTGACGTCAGTCATCTCCAGGGCAAACTCAACATCCTTCTTCCACTTCTTGAAATTGAAACCAGTTAAGGTTTCAATGTGACAGTATTGTTGTTCACAGAAAAGGTGACTGTATAATAGAAAAGACAATGTAAAGATCGGTAAAAATGCAGGATAACATCGATACTTAAAGCATTAAAGCAGTATCTATATCGAGAATCTGATCACACATATTATGAAACACTTTTAGATTGAATACATAATATATGCAATTAGGCCCCACATAAAAGCGATCAGAGTACAAATCATCAACTCTCATGACACTACCACCTTTGGGTGAATAGATCATTTAAGCAATGACTTTCCTCCATATAATTCCTTTATGAACATCTCAAAACCCTATGTAAGGCCAATACCTTGGGTTAGAATAACCAAATATAAGGTCAGAGACATCCCCCAACATGCGAGTAGAACAATCCAAAATACTGACTTGAAAGGCCACTTTGGTGACTACATTCTCATCAGTACCCTAGAAAGTCCACAAATACAAGGGATACATCTTTATGTCATCCTCACATTCTAAATGGGCATAATATATGTGAAAATCAGTTATAAATGCAAAAAACTAAATGCACAGTCAAATAATTACATACTAGTACTGACAACATCATCTTTAAACTTTATTTGAGAGTTTTATTTAAAAAAATCTCAATGAGAGTGACTATCTTCCTTTCCCGAATACTGAACCTTACTAGACGAGACATAAAACTTTAAGTGTCTCCCTTATATGTAGTTCGGAGTATGAAAATGCCTTCAATTTTAGCTTAAAACAACTTTAAAACTTTTTCGGCATTCAATCACCAACGTAATAAATCCAGAAAAATTGAAAAATCTCTTTAAAAATTCCCTCGACCTGGAAACTAACCCAAAAAGACCCGAGACTAACATATCGCCTCTTTCTCGGTACTGTAGCACACCGCAAGCTCTCGATTGTGTGTTGTCCTCCACTGGGGAGGGCAATTTTTGGTGACCTGGGAGACTTTTTTCACTCCGTTTGGCCTGTGATTGACCCGTTTTTCACAGCTAGCCTTATGTATACTACTTTTACATAATAATATACATTAAAAAACTGAAAAACGAATCAAAACTAAAGAAAACCATATGAGATGAAAATAAAAAAACCTTCATTTCCGACAACCCGATCACGTAATCGCTCTGATACTAGGTGTAATACGTAACATAGACCTTATTATATATCTTAGATCATTCATGAAAGGGTTAAAAATGAAGAAAATGAGAAATACTTGATTTCGGTTCCATCTTTGCTTCCAAAGATATTTCCGAGTACCAAACGAGCTCCAATCTCCCGGGACCTTTATGGAATATGTTCTTCGACACGAGATTTATGCCTTTCTACAGTTTTCTCAAAACGTAAGCATTCTTAATGAGTTAGAGGATTCGTATGCTTACGAATGATATAAGTAACTGTAGGAGAACTTAACCTTTATATATAGCTTCCATATCGAGCTTCCCCATCATAAGCCCGATATGGATCCGATACATACTAATTGGGATTTATTTTCTACATGAGCTTTGACCCATTGATTTAGATCATTTATTGGGTCACTTTATTACCCTTATCTAGATCAAACTATGTAACTTAACCGATAATTTATTGAAAACCCAAAAGTTACAATTATTGTTGTCCACTTAATAGGAAAGGACAAAAATGTCCTACATTTAAAACATATGCAATGTCGAAACAGTTTCTGAAACCAAAGTTACTCAACAGAAGCTGAATTTGCAGTCCACATTTCACACAGCAAGTTCTCTGGAAAATTTTTGGGAGTAGGTGGTTAGTTGGTATGGGCACAAAAAAAAAGGTAAGGAATAAAAAAAAGGATGTTTGGTAATATGTTATGATTAGACAAACAATATTTCTATATCAGCTTTTGAAGCAGTACTACATACTCCTCGATTATGAGAGGAATGGATATTTCAGTCCTCACTATACTTATTACAAATTCTATTATCATTTCTCCAAGTGAATCAGACACACCCTTAGTTTTCTTCTTGAAAACTTTTGTTCATGGAATAAATGAAATATAAATCACCTTAAGAACTTTTAAATTTAAAGATAAAAGATATAGAACTTTCCTTTAATTTAAATTTTTAGAGAATTCTTTAATCTTTAAAAATTTTGAAAATTTTATTTTTAAGTTTTTAATTAAAAAATTATTTCTTTTACACTTCGGTTAAAAAATAACAACAAAATACACGTCATATAAACATCACATTTTTACTAATCAATTTTTATTTACACGAATATTTAAACAATTCTTAAACTTAAACTGAACTAATTAACTCTAATATAAAATAATAATTTATTATAATTATTTTAAATTATTAATATAAATCAGGTTAATTTAGTTGAGTTAAATTTAAGAGCTGGATTAAATTATCGATAACCTTTGATTAATTTATATTTCATATTTATATTGCATATATTTCATCCTTATTTTTAGCTAAAATTTTAAAAAATAATAACAAAAATTTTATTAATACACAAAATTTGTAAAGGTCGAATAAGATATAGCCTTATCCTTCCTTCACAGCACCAATACATCAGGTAGGGATTCATTGGCACCCATGTGTTGTTGACCTATTTCATTTTTTTTCTTTTGTCGGTTTGCTTTGTTAAGGATTATTTCTTAAATACCATAAACCTTCCAAGTTTCACCATTCATGGACGGTAGTTCTTTTCTGGGCACCATGAATAGCCAGCAGGTGACCTCATTCAATGAGAGGCGTGAGTGCCCTAGTGGTGAGGTATTGATATTTATTCAGATTCAGTGATGGAAGTCAACCACAGTCCACATTCATGCATCTAAAAGAGATTAGGGTCGATTCAGCTTTTTTATAGTTTTTTCTTTTGAAGGAAAAGGACAAGAAATCGTGAGCTAACAGAGACCCACTTGCCACTTGAATCATTTCAGGGTTGAATTATTTTGGAGATGCCAAGTTAATTTTGACTTTAATTGTTTAATTACTTAGAAATAATATATTTAAAAGTGTATAATTTTTTTAATTTAGTAATTAATTTTTTAAAATATGTTTAAATCAGTTTAAAACATTATTTTTGCACATTATACTAAGAAAAATAACCTTTTAATTTTATTTATATAAATCTTAAGAAATTAATAACCAAATTGAAAACTCTAAAAAGTTTGATACTAAATTTAAAAAAATTTAAAAAGTTAATTACTCGCTAATTTGTTATTAACTTTAATTAAATAGTATATGGTTTCTGTGGAAGAAAAATATATATCATCATCATCATCATCATCACCCAGGTCGAAATCCCGCAATGAAGCGGAGTCTGGGGAGGTCCGATAGTACACAACCTTATCCCTACATAGTAGAGAGGCTGTTTCCGGTGGACCCACATGCAAATGAGACAATATATGAATGATGCAGGTTACAGAG
>JANZXP010000005.1:325585-345125 GCA_027576715.1 Erythroxylum flavicans | reverse complement strand
ACAATAGCCAAACCTCTCTTTCCGAGCTGCTCATGCGTGGGAAGGGCACCCTTGTAAGCTCTCCAACATGCCATTGAGTGAGAGGGAGGAATGCAGCTGGACCAAATGAATCCATAAGACCCATTCGCGTCTGCCGCGCCTTTCATCCAAAGATAGCAGTGGCGGACCGTAAATACCCCTAAACTGGCGGGCTTCCAAAAACAGATGTCCTTCGACGAAGTAAATTTCATTTGCTCAATCTGATCACGGATATTTCGCGGCAAATCCTCCGGCAGATTCCAAGTACCATTTATTCTATAGTCAGACACCGTTTGGGAAGAAACTCTTCTCTGACTGGGGCTGAACTGCATTTGATCCGCTAAACAAGGGAAGATCCATTCATCATTCCAGAATGAGCGGGACGAGTTCTCACTTAGGAGCCAAAAAGAATTTGCTTTAATAGTACCATAAATAACTTTGATGGAAGACCAAACTGTAGAGTTGCAAATCAGCCTTGGCAGCCCCGAAGAATGGAAGAAACGTCTCCGAATAATAGAACACGGAAATTGGGAAGAGGTTAAAAGACTCCAAGCCATTTTCCCCAATAAAGCCATGTTGAAGACCCCCAAGTCCTTAACCCCAATACCCCCTTCCTTAAAAGGTCGGGTGCATTTCACCCATGTAATTAAGTTGTTATAATCTCGAGGAGTTTGTGAATCAAATATTTACAAGTTCATGTTCTAATTTGTAATATTAAAATTCTCTCTTAATTCTTATAAAATTTGCATGCCTTTAACCAACTAATGATGTAAAAATAATTGAAAGTAGAGTTATAATTCATGGTGTCACATCTTTTATCTAATGTTTCAAAACAGATGAAAGCGACAAAGATAAAAACATACATTGCTTGAGCATTAAACATAGACCGATTAAATATTATTGATATGACGATTCAATTTAGTTCTTAAACTCCATTCAAACTAATTAAACTTGACCTAAACTAATAATTTAAAATAATTATAATAAATTATTATTTTAAGTCATATTAAATTAATTTTAATCAAGTTTAAAAGTTGAATTAAACTGTTATTTCAGTAGTATTTGATTGATTTACGTGTGTAATATTTATGTTATTTGTTTATTATTATTTTTTAAAAAAATAAGAGACTTTTATGAAAAATTAAAAATCGTAAAAAGTTTGTTTAATTTTAAAAATTAGTTAATTCTTAAAATTATTTAATTCATATCTTTTACTATTTATTTAAAATAGGAACCTATAATTTATTATATACACTGAATAATTTAGCCAATGCACACTCCAAGAACAATAATTTATAAGAAGAAAAGAAGAAAATTGTCCCCGAGTATAGTCTTTTCATGATGTACTCAATAGGTACGTGAGGTCAGGAAATTAAAGTGAGTCCTCTTTTTCACAAAGGCCTCGATAGGAGGAGACAATAGGTAATGGAAAAAAGATGCCAACATCTTTTTCCATTGCAAAACGATAGTATGTTTGGTCATTATATATGTCACTTTTATCATGTGGTCCTAAACCCAACCTTCCACTAATCTTATGTCTTTGATACCTTAATCCTTCTGCCAATCAACGTTTAATTATTGGAAACCTAATGATTGTTCGTCCATTGTGTTGTATGTAATGATTCCATCTTCTAATAGCTTGTGGTCGATCGTGTGGAGTTTCAAGATTTTCTTTTTTTAATTTTTTTATTCTTAGAGACAACTAAGAATTGGGTATTTGGGTTCGTGTTTATTACTTTAATCATGTTCCATAATAATTAGAATGTGATGATTCTTTGATAAAAAAAATATATTGTTGGTTTGAAAGCATACCATCCACTAGTTTAAGATAATTTTTCAATCATTAAAAAATTCAGTAGGTTTAGCTGGTTCAACCGTAAAAATTTTGAATCATCCAACTTTTCGATTCGATTTACTTTAATAACTCGTATTTTTAAAATCTAATTAATTAGATAATTTTTATTAATCAATAAGTTCATATAAACAAAAATAAATTGATTAATTTTCATTTAATATTTTTTAATTAAACTTCTAATTCTTCGATGAATAAGAACAATCTCTTTCAATCATATTTCAAATTCTTTAATTTTATTCAATTTTTAACCGATTTTATAACGATCTAATATCGATTGAATCATTTAAATCTTAAACTTTTTATCTTATCGGTTTAACTTCTAATCCAAATTTTAAAATATTGATTATCGTAATTTTTTTGTAAATTAACTTAATTAAGCTCGAATCACAATTTATAAAAATCTTCTTATGTCAATAAAATAAAATATATTGTCCAATCAAAACTTTGACACCAACTAGTTAGAACCTAAAGGTTAGTTATGGTTCTTTGTTTGCTACAACTAATATGCATAGTGAAGACAAAAAGACTGAGCCAAGTAGGTAGGAACATCCATGAATGATGCATGAAGCCTTGAAGATAGGTACTATCACTAGCAATCTTTTTCTTTTTCTTTTTTTTTTTGAACAAGCAAATAATTGAGAACATAAAAAAAGAAAACACTCATCTGATTATTCTCTATAATTAGGAGACAAAGTAGATGCCACAGAGGGACATAGTGTTTATAATAATTTTATAATATTTTCTAATTATTGATTCTTAATATAATTATTTAAGGATTTAATATTTCTTCTACACGATTGAGAATTATTTTCAGAAAACTTACTCTCTTAGGCTTCGATTAAGAGATAATAACAAAACATATGCAATACGAGCATCACACGTGAACCAATTAACTGATATTTAGATGACGATTCAATCCGATGCTTAAACTTAAACTAAACTAATTAAAATATAATATAAATTAATAATTTATTATGATTGTCTTAAATTTTTAATTTGAATCGAGTTCAATTAATTTAGGTTGGGTTTCAGAGCTAAGTTGAATTATGATATGATCAATAATATTTGATTAATCTATATATAATATTCATATCGCGTATATTTTATTCTTACTTTTTAACCGGAGTCTAAAATAATGAATTTTTCAAAAAAATTGAAAACTATAAAAGTTTTTTAAGAATAGTAAAAAACAACTTTATTTTATGAAATTTCTTAAATTAAAAAAAAGTTAATCTCTATTCACAAAATACCTCGATCAGTAAAAAGGAAAGAAGACGAAGGCACATTTCTGAAGACAGGAATCCTTATCCAGAACGATAGCAACAGAAGATGACTCGACGATCCTTAATGTTAAATTAAGTTGTTACTTATAAGAAACGTTCCTTTCTCTGTAATTGTCTACTTTTAATACAATTTTAATTTTTCAAAAAAAAATCATAATACGACAATCGGATAACTACTCATGGTTGTCTATATCTTTCAGTTTTGATAAATTCTCTGTTACAGTACTCCATCGAGTGTGGTCACCGTAAACACTATCCCCTGTCCTTTCGCTCTCAAAAAACATAAGCACTTTCCATATTGAGATTCAATGGCTCCAGCAGAATTGAGTCTGTTACAGTTCTTCACCATTTTTAAAATCTTGCAACTAAAAAGTGTCAGGTGCAATCGCCATAACTTTGCAAGCTGGCACATTCTTCCTCTAGCTAATGTATGCATGTGCATGGCTATAATTTATTGCTCTAAAACTAAACCTGACAGTACATACAAGCAAAAACCTTGGGCAAGCTCCAAACTCTCCGCGCTACTAACCCAACTTGTGTTCATAAGTTGGCAATGAAACGAGTTTGGTATCTATTGGTTTCATATTCGACCACGTACGTAGCCGTATAGCCAAGTGCATGGTTGAACCACAAAGCAAAACTGGACCACCAAGTCTGGCAAATGGACCACTTATGGCTCGCTTTTGTGAAACATGAGTTGATACAACCACATGTGTACTAGGAGTCCCACGTCTGATTGAGGTTTTGAAACTCTGTCGAAGATTACAATAATAAAACTGTTATTAAATTCGACATAACCAGATGGGATTACAGGGATAACTCTAAACCCATGTCACATATTTGTCTGAGTTTGTTTGCTAACACTTGTCGTTTGATAAATATCTTTGATGTTTATAAGATGTAACTTCTCATGACTGGTAATGGCAAATATAGTTTATTCTGACCTTTTGTTTATTTAAATTAATTAAATTTTCAATTAATTTGATATTATATACTTTTTTCAATTGAGATTAAACTGAAGTTAAATTTAAAATTATAGTATGAACTTTGAAACCTAATAGAGACTCCAGGTCGGATTTGAACAGTGTCGTACTCAACCCAATTCGACCCCTTACCAAACCTATTCATGCACTTTTCCTTTTCTTTCTTGACAATGAGTTTGTCGTCAATCTTTGCGGCTTAGTGCGCGCGAGAGGCGACGAAAACCGTCTTCTTGGTGGCTACTCACCACAGGCGAGATCAAGGAAGTGGCTGTCACTTCGAGCTTGAGCTAAGTAGTGCACTCATGGTTTGACCATGGGTCTTAGGGCAAACATTAATCGCAGGAAAATGCAAGCCCTTGATGTGATATTTCCTGTTTAGCTTCCTAGTCCATTTTTGCAAACGTGAAACTTCCTGCTTTTGACCCAAGTTCAAGGAATGAATACTAAGGGAACTATTCATATTAGTGTTTGTTATAAGATTTTAAATTGTCAATTGAAAGTTATATTGAAGTAATTATAAATAATATAAAATGATTATGATAACAATATCGATCATAACTTGTGAATTAGTCGTTGTAATAATTCGAGTTTAGTTTTTCGAGTTTAGTTTTTAACTTATTTTATGATGTTTTTGTCTTGTTCTTAGCTTTTCTCTAAGTTAAGATAGGGAATTATTAAGCGATCATTTCATCACAAAAGTTTAAGTTATTGTGTAAGGTCAACTTACTTAATTTTATATATTTACTAACATACTCTCTCAAGTGAAATTCCTTTAGACTTGAAATTTGCACAGACTCACTCTACCTTGTGTTGAATAATAAATGAATGGTAAGATTTGAACTCATGACCACTTAGTTACAGAGGCTTTGATATCATGTTAAGCGACTATTTTACCACAAAAACTTAAGCTATTGTATGAGGCCAATTTTAACTTTAAATTAATACTTTGGTATTATTAACTAAAATATTAACTTTAACCAAGCCTGCAATATCATATTCATAATTGTACAAGTCACTCCTCAAACCATTTAAAAACATACTTATTCCACGAATTTTGAAACAACAGCTTTCGTCTTGAAAGTTATTTGGTGGTCGATAGTCGCGATTCTTTTCGATTTGTAATTCAATAGTCAAATTTAGTGATTCCGTTAGGCTAATTATATGCTGTGTATTATCAATAATTTTCACATAACGCGATAAGATGATATCTTGAGAAGTTACGTATCCAGAACTTTTGACACAAATAGATGTGTCATGAATTTCAAACAAATTACTTTTCAATACAATTTTTTTTAAATTCATTAAAATTTCATGTACTGATTCTTAAACACTTGATATAGTAGAACATTTGCGTGCTATTTTCTCATATTTTGCACGTCTTAAGTGACATAATTCGAGATATATACGTACGGACTTGCTCGATCATCTCAAAAAGTCAACGAATTAATCTAGATATATTTATACTATTCTTCTAGCCGGAATACTCAAAATTCATTTTGCTTACATGCTAGCTTGTGTCGTTTTCTTATGCTGAGATGGAGATTACGGCTGATTTGTCCCCATCCAGCCCCTCTAAACGACGATGACACCTTACCATGACATTGAAGATGCTTTGATTAGGTTTTCTTAAATGTTCATTTAGGTAAGGATTGGCCTTGTACATTGTATTCTGCTTAGAAGACTATGGACTAACAGATTGATATTAGCAACTTACGTGTGTGGATTTTGATGTTCTTATTATCCTTTAATTCTACTTTCCTTCTTTTTATTATTCATTTGTTTTTCCATTTGTAGATATTAAATTTGAGGACGGTCACATATCACAAGATTTTAAATAAAATTGGACCGCAAATTAAATAAGTAAAATAAAAGGTTTAAAATTTAAAAAATTTAATAGGTACTGAACCGTAACAAAATTCATTATATAATAAAGATTAAACAAAATTGAAAAAGGTGACAATTATTACCTATCGAAAAGGTTGAAATTTAATTAAAGGATAATGTTAAATAAAAATTAAATGACTTATTCTAGTTTATGAAAATCAATTAGTTTACAAAATGACCAGTTAATTAATAAATCAGACGATTTTTAATAACGAGAGTTATTAAGATAAATTGACCTAAAAAGATAGACAGTTCAAAGTTTTTGCTGTTGAATCGGTTGGATCAGCTCAAATTTTTAATCATTGTATATGCCAAATAAGCTAATTGAAAAATTAAGAGATTGATTTAAGTGAAATTTTATTGTTTTATGTAAATTTAATAGGATATAAAATATTGTAAGCATTATTTAAAATAATAATTTTTACTTTTTTAAGTTATATGAAATTTATTAGAATCACTCCTCACTTGTCTTTTTTCCATACACTATCATTGAATAAGAGGAATTTAATTCTTCTCTCAAACCAAAAAAAATAGATCATAATTTATTTTTTATATTTTTCAGCATATAAAATTAAAACTTGACTTAATAATCTTTTTTAAAAATGTTTAAATGTCATTTGAAGAAAAAAAAAACTTCACTACAAACAAAGGTAAAGAGAGAATTTTCCTTTGAAGGGCTAAAACATTAGGATTGTTTTACAAAGAGACGAGAAATGGAAAGACTTGTGAGAGTTGGGCTAAGTACTTATGGGCACTGTTTTCTATCTAGTGGGCTTTCTAGTTCACCACCATCTTAACTTGGATTGTAAATAGTTTAAGTTTATATTGAATTAATAATATTTTTAATTTGAGTTTAAGGAAATTATATGTTCAAAAATAATTAGTTAGAAATTTAATAATAATATTTTTATAATTTTATAAGAATTTTAACTTATAAAATTGACAACAAATTGAGCAAAACTCAAATTCAAGTCTAATCTCAAGCTCAACAATATCGTTCTACAACGAGACTCTTAAGCTTTTCAAATTGGGTTAGATCGGGTCAAACTAGATTTCAATTGTCAATTCTACTTAAACTCCTAGCTAAGATGTGACATTGTTGCTTAAGGGCGTTTTTGTAATTCCTCCAACTACTCCTATTGATATTTAAAAAAAAAAGAGTTATAAAACCTATGAAGCCCTTATGTTATGTCTATTTTTCCTTTCCCCTTCTTAGTCATGGGCTTATAAACCACAGTATGTGACTCTCCTCTTTGAAAGCCTATACTTATCACTGCATTGGGCTGAAATGACTTCTTTTCTTGGGCTATCAGTGACATAGTTCTCTAAGCATGGATGTTTTTAATAGCAAAGTATAGAAAATAAAAGGGATTAAATTTGGCAAATCATGATAGAGACAAACTTGGTATTTATCTTAATTTTGTATTATGATTTTTTATAGTAAACAACAGTGTTTTAAAAACTGGACTGGAAGTTAAACCGATAAGAAAAAAGGTTTAAGGTTTAAAAGGTTCATTCGTTATTAGATCATCATAAAATTGGCTAAAAATAAATAAAATTAAAGTATTCAAAATATGATTGAAAGGGATTGTTTTTACCGATCGAAGAATTTGAAATTTAATTGAAAAAATGTTAAATAAAAATTATTTGATTTATTTTAGTTTATAAGAACTTATTAATTTATAAAAAGTAACCAATTAATTTAATAAATTGATCGTTTTTTTAACAAAGAAGTTATTAAAATAAATCGAACCAAAAGTTTAAAATCGAACAAAAAAATTAGACGGTTCAAAGTTTTTATAGTTAAATCATCCAAACCGGTTAGGTTTCGTAATCATTGGTAATCAACTACAATATAGCGGTGGAAATACTTGTATTCCAATTGCCCCAAGAAAAAAAATAATTTTTATAAAAATTATTAAATCCTTAACTCCACTAGTTCTTATATTTAAAATTTTCTTTCAATGAATTCTTTGACTACCCCTCAATTACCTACACATATTTGTATAAGTAATTATTCTAACTTCAGATAGGATTTGTTTGGTTTCACACTAAATTTTATTTTTATTTTTAATTTTAGCTTCATCTTGTTTTTATAATTTATGAAAACTATAAAATTTTTAATTTTTTGTTTAATTTGATTTTATTTTTAAAATTAATAAATATTATTTAGTTATTTGATATTAACTATAATAAGAATTATAATTAATATAACTTAATTACTAAAATAAAATTATTTTAAATTTGATAGTTATTTAATAAATAAGTTTAAAGTATATTTTTAAAATAATTATGTATTAAAAAATTTCAAATTTAAATATTTACTTACTAAATTATTTACTTTTAATATAATATGATTAATTTACTACGAATATTTTTAATAAACATCATATAAGAAATTAAAATTAAATTAATCCATAAAATTATTCCATCCATAAATTTTATCTAATATTTTATTATTATAATAAAATTGTATATTTTTTAAATAGAAATAAAATCAGAAAATGAAAATAAAAAGCCCTAACCCTTATAATTAATCATACGATTCTTGAATGACTAATTGATAATTAACAAGGAAAATAATTATTCCATAATTATTATAAACAAAGAAAAAAAAAAGGGTATGTCGAAAGAGTAATTGACTATGTGTGTGTCACGAAGATGAAAATGATATATGATGGTGAGTTTAGAGGAAGGTTCCAAAATGATGTCAAAATCAGTAAGTGTCGGTACATGGAGGAATTATTAATTTTTTATGTAGTTGATTGCTTCTTCTGTAACAGCAAAAGGGAAAACCAGCGTTTCACGACAAAATAATGCATAGGAAAAAAGAGAAAAGAAAAGAAAACCTTACAATATGCCATCTTTTCATTGTTGCTCAGTCTCATTCTCACTTTCCCTCTCATTATTGGTGCTTGGAAAAAGGAGAATAGCAAGTGCTTTACTTTTCAAACTTTCTTTTTTTCCTTGCAATGAGAGATGTTAAATTTGACCCGGCCTATTTGGTTCAACGCGGCTTATTTTTGACCTAGCTTGTGATTCGGCCATTACTTTTAAAACGGTATCATTTTGAAAGTTTTTTCTTAAAAAAACAAATAAAAAATTGGCCCACTCTTGACTCCCGGGCCAAGCCACCATATTCTTATTGACATCCCTACGAATGCCCCACTCAAAAAAAAGTTTTTTGATAAATATTTTTTATCAGTCAAAATTATGAGATACATATAAAATGTCTAATTATTATTATTATTATTATTATTATTATTATTATTATCATCATCATCATGATCATCATCATTTTAAAAATCAGATTGAAAGTTAAACCGATAAGACAAGCGATTTAAGGTTGATGAAACCGGCTAAAGATTGAATAAAATTAAATAATTTAGACTGTAATTAAAAATATTTTCCTTACTTATCGAAACATTTAAAGTTTAATTGGAAAAAGAGATTATTAAATAAAAATTAATTGATTTATTTTGATTCATAAAAATTTATTAATTTACAAAAATTGACTGATTAATTAATAAATTGATTGGTTTTTAACAATAAAAGTTATTAAAATTAATCAAATCAAAAAGTTTAATTATCCAAGGTTTTTAGGATTAAAACCGATAGAGTTTTTTAATTATCGATTATTACTATCTTTAATAAATTAATACTCGCTTTACCTTGAATAATATATAAAAGTGAAAATAAAGATAATTGTAAAGATTTATTTATATTTTTATAAAATATTAAAGTAAAAATTAAACTAGTAATAAATATTTAAAGAAATTATTTTTAAGATTATATCAGTGTCTAATAAGTTTAAATTATCTAGCTATGAGATCAATATATTGATGACTTATATATTAAAAACTATAAAAAAATTAACTCTTTTAGAATCTATAGCAATATTGACATTATTTTTAAAATTTTAAAATGTAACATAATCAATATTATTTTTAAAATGTTAAAATATACAATAAAACTAATTTAGACATTTTTAAAAACGCCTTTTAATTATCTAAAAGAAACGTAAGTTGGTATTCAACTCACTTTTGATTAATGCATTCACTACTTAACTTTGTGCAATAATTGGGACTATGAATTATGATTGGCAATCCAAGTGCTTAAGGTAGCACACAAGAACATTTACCTCTTAATTAGTTGGTCAACCTTGTCATGATTAAGATCAAATAATTGTATCAAAAACCAATAATTTTCCCATTAAACCTTATTTTTCATTCAATAATATGAAACACGAAAAAACAGGGACCAAATTCTCTGTTTTAAAAACTCTGTTTTGATCTAATACGAAGTCGTTTTGTAGTAAAAACTACATCGTATTATATCAAAAGCTACAAAACGAAGTTGTATTAGACGTGGAATAGGGTTGAAATAAGATAACGAGAACAAAATATTTGAACCTGAAAGAACGTGTCTAATCCTGCAATTATCGTAATCGTCTGCAAATACTAAACTTAATGCATCAAATTAGAATTGTGTCAAAACGAAAAGCAAACTTGGGTTAGCAGAACCCATGCATGAACATCAAACATCAAAGGGGTTAGGATATGAACAAATAAGAGCTCGTGGAATGAAAAAGAAGAGCAGGAAGCTTATTATAATGATTGTCCCCAAAGGGAAGGCAAGACAAGGAATCTCTTTGCTTTTCTTTTTTTTTTTAAATCTAATTTATTAGTTTAGAGTTCATGTTATTACCTCAGCTTATGTATTGATATTTAGCAACAAGCTTTTTCTTTTTCTTGTTCTTTTTTTAACTTTTTAGTGAAAGACGTGCATAATTGGTGATGCTAGTGCCCATCTTCTTGTGTCGTTTAGTTTCTTTTCTTTGCATGTGCAATG
This sequence comes from Erythroxylum flavicans, assembly GCA_027576715.1. Classification (NCBI taxonomy): domain Eukaryota; kingdom Viridiplantae; phylum Streptophyta; class Magnoliopsida; order Malpighiales; family Erythroxylaceae; genus Erythroxylum; species Erythroxylum flavicans. The sequence goes on along the minus strand of JANZXP010000005.1, from coordinate 334,251 downwards.
CATATGGGAATTTTGTTTCATTTATATTGGTGTAATAATGATAAATAATTGGCAATCTGATTGATTCCGACCATGAATTTAATAATTTTGTAGTTATTCGTGATTATCAAGGAAATTAGAAAAGAGTTTTTTTTCTTTATGTTAACGAGAAAATTGTCAAAAACTTCTCTATAGAGTAAGATTAAAGTTGTATACTGCTGATCTGCTCAAATTCTACATTTTAACGGCACTCTCACTGAGTGTTATTGTTGTTGTTAACGAGAGTGGTAACAAGAGGCTACTCTTTTGGATATGTAACGAGTGCATTCTCAAAGACACAAGTGTTTTGTGTAGTGCCCTTTTAAGAGATGTTCATCCAAATAATTAAGTTCTTGAGTTTGAGTTTTGTGAGAAGTCTTCACAACACTTAAATGAAAGTAGTTTAGAATCTAGATGAAAGAAGGAAGAGAGGAATAGGTGTGCAAATCATGGAGTACTTTGGGTACATAAGTGGTGAGACAAGGTGTGTGATATGAAATGAAATCAACTCAATTTGGTTTAGATAAAAATCAGAATAAAGCATCCAAAGTGCTCTTCTATGCAACTTGCACAAAGCTCCTCCATACTTTTCAGAAATTGGGTTAGCTATGTCATGTACCATAGCAAAAAAAAAAAAAAATTTCCAAGACCCTTTTATTTATTTATTTTCCCTTTTTTATATATTGCTTATGTTGGTCCTATTTGTATGCCTAGTGGGGGGACCATGAATTGAATTTGCTTATGGTCCACTAGGCTTTTCACCAAGGCTGCAAGAGCACAAACAATGTTAGTGCCAGCCATTAGCAGCCAACTACAAATGAAACCAGACAAATAGAACTCAAAGAAAGACCAAACAATCCACTGTAACCAGAAAATTTATCAGTTCCCACGTCATTTAGTGGGGTTTTCTCAGTGAGAATCTAGTAGTATTTTCTGAAAAATTATAAAAAAAGGCTTGAAAGGATCTCAATTTCTAGAGATGGTGATGGTGGAAACCCAACTAGATTGATGGGAAGAAGAAGAACTGTCTAATATGCTTATGTAAGCATTCGTCATAATTTGCTGTCATATAGTAATTCTTCTGACTGAATTACATACTGGGACAGGAAAGTTCAATTCAAATAGGATTAGGAATTAGAATACTAATCACAGAAGAATTAAGTTTTCTGTTAGAAGTTGGATTTATAATTTTGATTTTCACTAACTTGATTATAGAGATGTTCTTGCTATTAATACTCTTAACCTATAAGTAGTTGTTTTCATAGATACGCAGATCTGAAACCAGTCCAAGAGACCTATTCATACCTTGTTAAGAATGATGAACGATGAGAAAGAAGGTGAATGATGAGAACAGTTTTAGTTACTTACTAACTAATCATCCTAAAGCCAAACCATGAACAGTTTAGGTGTTCCTGTTAGTGAATGGAGTCAAAAAGGTTCACTCATTGCTTGAAAGTTCATCGTCAAAAGTTATAATACTCTTCCTGATGACCAATTGCAATGTGTCCAACAATGCCATTATAGTTGAGAAAAAGTTGGCGACTGAGCTAAAAGTTTTGTAATTTGTTGTATGTACTCATTGGAGCATCTAATGGAATCTTCTTCCACGTTACTTTGTGACCATAAAAATTGGACAACAAAGCAAGGAAGAGCATCTGTCATGCCATTCAACAGAACAAAAGGAAGAAAAGAACGCAGAATTAAGAATACGATGCTTCAACTGGTGGCTCTAAGCTCATGCTTGGGGTCAAGATTCTATTCGTGTCGAATTCGGTCAACTAAATCCAAATCGAACCGCAAGTTGAAAAGGGTATCAGGAAAAAGAAGTGATATTAAAATTTAAGTCATCGGGAGAGCTGGAAAAGAGATGGAATAGTCACTCAAAACAGATTTGGACAAGCATTCCATGACATGGTGTATTATCAAAACTCAACTGCTTCCACTTTCTTACGTTACCATGTTCATAAGACAATGATTTTACAGTTTTTGTGTTTTGATGCTTCCATTTCATCCACCATGTGCACTAGAAAAGCTGCATTACTTCAAGGATAGTAACTCTAATAATCCAAGCGTCAAACATCTAGTCCTGGCACATCAATCAGGCGCATTTCCAAACGACTCTTATGAAAAATGGCAATTTTAATAGCACAAGCAAGTCCAAACTGGACCACAATGATATATCAAACTCAAGAAGTACACTCACAAGTAACCTAAGGTCATGCTCCACATCAATAAGCTTCTATTTTATCAATGATCTGGATTTGGATTCGGGTTCGAGGAAAGGAATTACAACATCAAACTAGGAGGTCATATCTACCGGCTATGGACTAGAGTCCTCAAATTCACAATATTCACATAAAATCATGACAATAGCATATTCAAATGACACTCAATACCATGTGGTGTCTCAAATACCTCTTAAGACTTCTAATCCTGAATCTCAGACCCACAAGTTTATTTATTTTGCGTCGCCTGCATCTCGAAAATGAGATTGTAAGGTCCAAATTGGTACCCTGGAGCGGCCGTTGCTCGAAGCAAATTTTGTTCCTGCAGCTTGGGTCCATAAGAGGACATACCACAGAATGGTGATGTGAACAAATTGCTATTTGCCGGATTGAAAACACTCCCTGCTCCTTCATATTGTTGGTCCCAGACAAATATCCCCTTTTCTGTAGAGCTCATTTTCTGTTGCGGCGGCGGTTTCATCGTTGTAGATGAATGAGTTGGAGATGGTGGTTTATCAATGTCTGGTGAAGGTGACTTAGTATCTGGGAGATTGACTGTAGTTATATCATGGATACTAGATCTCCTCTTATCCTTCCCTCCAGTATTCTGCCTGATGAAGTACTTCTGTGCGTGGCTAGCCACCTGAGTCGGGGTTCGGGTCGTCACAAAATTGCGAGATATGTTCCTCCAATCCCCTTTACCATACTTTTGAAGACCCAACAGAAACTGCCTGCAATTTTGTATCATTACAACCACATAAACTACAATGACAGAAAAATATAACACAACAAGAGGAAGCTAAATTTGAAACCATTCATCAAAGGTGTACTTACTTCTGATCAAAAGTTCTAAATAGAAGATCTACAAAGAACTATCATCCAATTTTTATGTGTTGGATATATGATCATCAACTGAATTCTATGTTTCACAACTGTTGTCTTCGTAGTACAAGAGCTTATAATTAGTTTATGCTAGTAATGAACTTCACAAATCAACTTTCTTTGTCGCTAGATTTTTAAACAAAGGAGCATTAGCTTGAGAAAGCAATCAAAGTCACCTGTGCTCTTCCTCAGTCCATGGAATACCCTTTTTCCGTTCTTGCTCCGATGGCCGTGTTCCGGTAGCCCTCTTGCCACCGGGACTAAAGTATTGCTTCAGACCATCATAGTCCTGACTGTTAACCCACTCCAAAGTGAAAGAATCACTAGTATATCCTGGAATTGGAATCAGCCCGGCCTCTATATCACTAACATCTTCTTCCAGTTCCTTGTATTGTTTGATCACATCACCAACAGTCTTGCCTGGAATCATCTTAGCTACTTTCAACCACCTATCAGGTGTATCTTTATCGTACAAAGCAAGAGCATTCTCAAACCGTTTGTTCTCTTCAGGGGTCCACCTCGTACCCCTGCTTTCTCGGAACAACCAATTTGAGTTCTGAAGATACGAGGCCGGTGTGAGAATCTCCATACCTCGATTCATGACTTCTCTTCTTTAGATTGTTAAATTGCACGATCAAAGCAAATAGCTAGCATGCCCAAATAGAGAATTCAAACAAGAGACACCACTCTCTCAACTCTCTCAACTCTCTCTCTCTCAACGTTGCTAAGAGAGACCCCAGATAAGAAATGCAGAGAAAGGAGGGAATTTATGATCAACGAAATATCAAATCAATAAATATGGAATCTCAGCAATTTTGTTTGTCACATAAGCAACGCACAACTGAGGAATCTGAAAAAGTCTCAAACTTTCCCAAACCCAAGGAAAATTCGTGAAGTAATAATAAAAAACAGATCTCCAATACTACAATCACATGATAAGCCCTAGAATAAATTCTTCACTCAATTCAATCCCAGAACTTTCACAGTAAAAAGAACAAAACTTTGCCATAAAGCTTAAATCTTTAAAACCCACAAAAACCCAGATTGCTGCTTATATGCAACAACAAAAATGATTCTTAAAGCTCAAAGCACACAGACCTAGTTACAAAAAAGAACATGGAGCTTCCCAAGAGATGTAAAGCTTCGAACTTTAATATCCTTTCATTCTCTTTTTTCTTCTGTTCTTAACATTTTCCTTCCTCAGCTCAGACCCAAAAGCAAGAGGAAAAAACAGAGCAAATCAGTGGGTGAATACTAACTAATTATAATAAGCCAAAGCTCTTTTGTTGCCACTTGAGGTAGAGATGATCTATGCAACAGGGAATGAGCAGAAGAAATCAAAGAGAGTAAGAAACAGGTCAAAAGATGTTGAGTTGTGATTGGTGAATATGAGTGTTTTTGTGGGCGCTGCCTCAACAAAGCATGTACATATACATTTAAAATGTGTGTATGTATGTATGCACATGTATGGTCCAATGAAAGGTTACAAACTTCATAAAGAACAAGCTGTGATTGGCTAGGTGGTGGAAAAGAAGATGGGTTTTGGGTTAGGTTAGTAAAATTTGAAGGGTACTTGTAGCAGCAGCAACTTTTAACAAATGTTGACTTCTAGCTGAAGTATGCTAATTGTATATATGTTCTTTTCACAAACTAAACCCTTTGTTTTTTCCTCTTCTTCTTCATGAGTTGTGTATGAGTGGTGGTGTTGTTTCATTAGTCTATGTTTAGTACATGTTAATTACAATAACCTTTGTACCTTGTCAAAGCCTATAAGATGATGCAATGTGTACTTGGCCAAAGTCTGTCCTTATCCTTAGTGAAAGCAACTATGTTTAGTAGGTTTTAATAGAATGTTTCCTCTTAAATGTGGTCAACCATTAGAGGTTGACAAATCTTCTGCTCCCAGATAATCTGTTCCCTGTTCCTCCTGTCCGATCTCATCCGTCCAATTGGATGGATGACATTGCTTTGATGTTTCTTTTATTTAATAAAAAAATTAAAGATATCAGTTGAATTTGGCATTAAATAATAGTATAAATATTATTATTAATTCACACAAAAAAAAGTATAATTAATTAAATCTATTAACATATAATATGTTTTATGGATGATTTGATTTCATGTCATTTCAATAAAAAGTATTCGTAATCATAACATGGTGTAGCACTTAGCAAATGGTGAAAAACTCCACTAGTCATGCTTTTGGTCCATTGAAAAAGCAATATAGTTTTGTTTCTTTTCAATTGTGCCAAACAAATTAAGATGAAATCATGAATACAAAGTGAGGAGATACAAACACATATATATTTTGTTTTTTCAAGAACGGAGGAACCCGTAGATGGTATCCTTTAAATACACACTAGAAAAAATTTTAAATTAACACAATAGTCTTTAAATCACGTCAATTAGGTACTCCACATTAAGCAAGCACTTGTACGACAAGCTCAATCGAAAGAATGTAAGTAGGAGGATTCGAACACAGGACATTTTGGTGTCATATCCCTCACTCCACCAACTCGACCCCCCAGGAGCACACACACATATACATTAGGCTAATATACTCAAATTTATCTAATCTTTTAATATTTTTTTCAATTTCGTGCCTAAACTTTTAAATTTTTTAATTAAGTGATCAATTTTTTAAAACATTAACGATTTAATTCAAATTATTTTTTATGATGTAACATATTTATTAAATATCACGTGAATGTTTATCTATTAACCACATCAATAAAAAACTAACATTTTGAACCGAATTTTAAAGATTTTAAAAGATTAGTCACTCAATTAAAAATTTCAAAAGCTCGAACACTAAATTAAAAATATTCTAAAAAGTTGAACACTTGATGATTGATTAATATATATAATTAATTTTTAGAGGGTAGTCAATTATGTATGACAAAAAATTAATATTAATTTTTAAAGAGTGGTCCAATTATGTATGACAATCACTCGAATCGAATATGAAACAACTCATTTTTTGTCCAAACGATTGAACTTCGAGTACTCTCGAAATGTTTTATATAATATCGTTTTGTCAAGTTTAATAAAATAAAATTGTTTTGATTAATCTAGTCAACTCGTTTCATATTAAGCCTGACTGTCAAGTCCTATCTCAACTAGGAATCATATTTTGAAAAAAAATAAAATTTTAAATCTAAGATCGATTCAAATCTTAATCAAAACTAATTTTAATTATAAACTTGACAAAACCTAATCTAGTTTACCTTTCCTAAATCCAATAAGGAGACCACAGCCAATAATCTCTTGCAATTAAATTATCTATTTGCTCTTAAATTTTTGGAAACTAAAAGATGCTTTGTTGTACTTTAAATCACACTGAGTACAATACCAACTCTAATTGTCCTTAGTTGTCCCAAAGATTCAAGGTTAGGAGCATAAAATTTATGAATAGAAGACTTTTAATTACCAATTTGCATATAAAAACACCTAACTCTTTAAGTTGGTATTCTCTTTTCTCATCTTCTTTATAATGCCCCCTAAAGGGTGATCAAGTTGGTAGATTGAGAGGTATGAAGTCAAAAAGTTTGTGTTCGAATGTCCCTACCTATACTTTCTCGATTGAGCTTGTCGTACAAGACTTGCCTAGTGTAGAGTACTCAATTGATGTAATTTGTAGACTATTGCATTAGTCCGAAAGTTTATACAGTACACATCCAAAGAATAACAACTTCGATTCCTTCGTTAAAAAAAAAAAGTTCTTTACAATAATCTATTCCACATAGTTCTATTTTTGCTTGTTCTATATTTGGACTTTAATACAATACCCAGCAAGTAGTTGCCGGTTGGTTACACGTGTCATCTACCCTTTTAGTTGAACTAAGAGCATTATTAAAGAAAGGGTTAATTCTTAATTAGGTACTAATTAAGTCATAATCTCTAAAATCTAACTCTGAATCTTGAACAATTCCCAGGTTTTTGTCCCCCATCCTCTTTAACCAATTGGAAGACTCACAAGTCTAGTGTTGTTGGGAGATGATAATGACTGCTTTAAACACAGGAAGATTCCAAACATGGAAAGATTCCTAGTTCCTTTTTTTATTTTTTTCCCATTTTGGCTAATTTAAAAAGGGTTTAGTCTTGGAGTGTGAACTGGATTAGTGTTTAAATAAATGAAATTAAAGAGAAAAAGGGTTGCTTTTCTTAATCCGCTGTGGTCCAGTTGATTTGCTGGAGTTAGTGTTTGGCTATTGGAGTTGATTAAAGGGCATAATCTTGGAGATTAAGAAAGTGATTAAAATAATATAAATACACTGCTTCAACCTAATAAAATATGCTAAGGGCAAATTAGGAAAATTATATTCTTTTGGAGGCTTAACAAATGGTCTACAAAGTTTAGGGTATGGTCCAACTCTGTAGGGGTAACCTAACCCACCAACTGTTCTGAAATCTGAAACATGCATGGCATCATGTAGTAGGCTGATTTGCTGGACCATTCAGGAATTAATTGAGATCCAATTATGGGTAAAAAAAAAATAGTTTTTTAATAATTTTTTGGTGAAATACTTTACTAGAAAATTTAAAATAATATTCTAAAAAGAAGTGTTAAAACAAGCTTTCTATAAAATTATCTTTTTCAACAGATAAAATTATTTAATTTTCTAATTTTTAATAGTATACATACATCAAAAATAGATAATTTTAACTTATAAATAAGATTACAGAAAATATAAATTCTATTAATGTCTTTTGTTAAAATTAAGTAAAATTTATTAAATTTACACATAATTAAACTGATAATTACTCTGATTGATCTTAGCAATAATTATGTTAAAATAATTCGACAAATTAACTAAAATATATTTTTATTTAATATTATAATATATTTTTAAGTAATTTAAAATAATCATCATTATATTCAGTTCGAATCCCACACTAATGCGGAGTCTGGAGAGGTCTGATAGTACACAACCTTATCTCTACAGAATAGAAAGGCTGTTTTCGACAGACCCATATGCAAATGTGACAATAAAAAAAAAGGTACGTAGTATAGTAATGATACAACAAAAAATTACAAACAAGTGATGCAGGTTAAAAAAAGTAAATAAATCAAACTAAAATAAATAAATAATTCATTTATTTTATTCAAATAAACATAAAAAATGTCATAAAATAACTCAATACATTAAAAAACTAATAAATACTTAGAATAAGTAAAAATAAATAATTAAAAAAAATAATAGCTTCAAAAAAATAAATAAACTAAAATAAATAAAAATGTAGCACCATAATAACAGTTTATCAAAAAGATGTCCAACTTGTTAACAAGATGCACTTATTAAGAAATTCACATACAAAATAAAACTTGCAAATAGTCATAATAAAGATGCATTCAAGAGTTAAAAGCAAGTAGTCATAATGTATGTAGCAAGAAGATGAAACAATTAGAAAGTGATAGATATACCATACTAGAGCCTTTACAAACACAAAACTTGATATTGAGACACTACAAGAAATTGTATTTTTAGTGATAGTAAAAGTTGTCACTAAAAGCAGTAATATTAGTCACTATTATTAATA
>JANZXP010000005.1:295235-325485 GCA_027576715.1 Erythroxylum flavicans | reverse complement strand
TTTTGTGATTTCAGTAAGTCTTGCAACTTCATCGTCTAAATCACTTGCATGTTTCTTTGCAGCCTCAGCTTCAGCTAAAATTTTACTTTTTTCTCGGGACTTAGATGTTATCCCTTTAATACCTAAACCGCGTGAATAGCTTGACTTTCTTTCTAGGACAAGACCGAAATGCTCAACGAGTGGTAGAGGTGCAGACGAAATCTTCTCTTTATTTTTCTCTCCCTCTTCTTGAAGCTTATTCTGCATATTTAGATAGAATTTGAAATTTTAATAAAGTAATATTAAAATTTATTTAAAAAATCTAATTTGACTATAACTTTCATACCATTATTTCTTCTCCATTTGGAACAGACCAAGTTCCATTTGGCTTTTGTCGCGATATCTTCCAAACTTTAACAGCATCGGGCCACTCATCAGAATCTTTATCTTTCTAAAAAGAAGAAAAGACAAAGAAAATTAATGATTAATTGGAACTTATTTTTTAAGAAAATATAATTTTAATTTTAAGTAAATATAATTTTACTTTACCATCCCATATGCAATTTGTCCAATCTGACTTTGTACCAGAAATTGATTTCATCTCTTGATTTCCCCTATTACTTGTGTTTCTTTCGCTTTGCTCCTAGAGTAGGATTAGAATTAGAGATGATCACACGCCTAGAACTTGGAAAACTCCACTTCACCGCAAGATCAATTAATAGAATAATCAGAGTATTTTTATATTTTACTCTTAAAGAGGTGTTTAGAGACTAATTTGTGTCCATTAAACTTAATTCACCCTTGAAATGTTCTAGTAAGACACTTCATATTAGCAATATTTTAAAAATTGGATCGGAAGTTAAACTGGTAAGACAAAAGGTTCAAGGTTTAAAATATTCAATCAGTATTAGATCGTTATAAACTTGGTTAAAAATTGAATAAAATTAAAGAAATTAAAATATGATTGAAAGATATTCTCCTTATTAATCAAAAAATTAAAGTTTAATTAAAAAAGAAAATATTGAATAAAAATGAATTGATTTGTTTTTGTTTATAAAAATTTATTAATTTTCAAAAATTGACTGATTAATTAATAAACCGATCAATTTTTAACAACATGAGTTATTAAAATAAATTGAAATAAAAAGTTAAAAACTAATCCGAAAAATTGAATGGTTCAAAGTTTTTACACTTGAGTTGACCGAATTGGTTGAGTTTGTGAATTATTTAGATCAAAGGAGATGAGGATATTAGTTCTCTTTATATAATTAAAAAAAGAATTTTAAGAATTCATGATTCTTATCAAAATTGAATAGGAACAGATTAATTAAATGATATATTTTCTGAAACAAATGATAAGAAGAAATTTGGAGTTTTTAGCAACTTGAAGAAAGATAAATTCATTTGGTTACAACTTAAACAAAATGCTTATACACTGGTTATTGATAATTGCTTGAACAACTTTTCAATCTACTCAAGAAACAATTTGTGTTTCTTAGTGACTGTCCCTCTCTTGCTTGTCTTGCACAGCAGATGTATCTCAGAACGACCATTAACAGGTAATCCTTCTTCTAATTCTTCTGTTAATGGATGTTCTTCCATCTCTTGTTTTTAACATTTTGGAAGATCCTTTGGAGGTGGTAAAAGTGACTGGTTAGGTCCTTTCCCATTGTCCACCAAGAACGCCATCTTAAGTCCCCAAGTTGTGTGCACTTCTAAATGGCAATGCATGAACCAAACTCCTGCAAACAGTTGCAGAAAAACCAAAGTTGAAGCAACAAGTTCTGATATTAAACTCTAATTCTATGAAGTTTCTAGCTGTTATATATATTTACCTGGATTATCAGCTCTGAATCTTATGGCTGTCCATCCACCAGATGGTACTCCGATTGTGTTCCTTTCCACAGGATCGATAAGATTGAATTTCTTAGGATCTGTTTTGGAATTATAGTTTCCAACTCCTCTACCAACCACAAAGAAGTTGAATCCATGCAAATGAATCGGATGGTTCTCAGGTGCAATGATCCCAGTATCTTGCATGACTAACTGGACTGTGGAGTTATATGGCAACCTGTAAACTTTGGTTCCATTGGTGGTCTGCAAGTTTGCTGGTCCAGTTCCTGAGTAATTGAAAGTATGTGTTGGATTTCCAGGAAAATCAGTGGTGAACACGCCTTTAATGTTGAAGAAATGTGCTTGAAGAAGTGAAACTGTTGGCATAACGAATGTGACATTGTTTATACTAGCAACCACCCTGCTTCCGTTGGCGGCTTTGCAAGTTGGACATGGGTTGACCCCTAGTCCGACCGTGAAGAACAACTTCCGATCAACTGTTAATGGGACCGTGGCAGGATATTTCTTGGAGTTCAAGCTCCGTAGAGAGTTGACGAACTTGTCTGCAACTGCCGTGGCGTTTTGTGGAGGTGGGGTGGTGATGGTTGTGGGTATGCTATCGAGTGTGCCGGAGTAGTGCAACGTGGCGGTTGCAGTGATGTTATCAACGGCAATCGGAGCATCCATAAACGGTGAGGCGGCAACCAAGTACTTGCCAGTGTTTTTGTCAGCTTTGACAAGTACATTTGTTGTCTGTCCTGGAGCTATCACGACTGTGTCTGTCTTGAATGGCTTCACGTACGTTGCATCAACTTCCACCACCATGAGTTGATGGCCGGCGATCTTGAAAAAGAGCTCTTCATTGAGTGCAGCATTGATTAAACGGAGCATATATGTCTTGCCACCTTCAACCGGTAATGTGAAACCACCTACACAGGATCAAAAACATCAGCTCTCGAACTAATCTATTGCATCAGAAGTCAGAACTCTTCTCTGATACCAATCAGTAATTACCCTGCGAAGGACAAGTTGATACAGCTCCAGGATGTCCATTGATTGTATGAGCATCAGAGACATTTGGTGCTAATCCGGATTTCATGGCTTGATTGATTACAGCCTCAGTGTCCGATTTCCACCATTCCCCTGAATTTTCATGTCAGTTAAATTTTGGCCAATGTTGGAAGAGAAATTGACTCAGGCACTAATTTTAGCATACCTAAAACAACCACCACTTCCTTGTGAGGGGCCGGAAACGGATACGGCACGCCGCGCTTCGGAAGGATAACGATTCCGCCATGCACGGTTGCTCTTAGCCAGAGAATGTGTGCATGCCAAAGAAGTGTACCTCTCTGGCCTGTGATTGTGAAGTTATAGAGGTAGTTTTTACCTGGTTGAATAGGACATTGTGTAATGTATGCTGGTCCATCGGCCCAACCAGTCCTGAGTTGCCTAATACCATGCCTGAAACATTTATGAACAGACATTAACAAGAAAAAGAACATAGAATGAGTACAATGTGTCGTAGGAAAAAGCTTAAATTGAGAAACAAATGCTTGTTTCATGGCACTTACCAATGAATAGAAACGTTGTACTTCACGTGGTTGTGTACTCTTACAAGAACTGTATCGTCTTCTCTAGCATAGAGAGTTGGTCCTGGGAACCTGCCATTTACTGTAACAATTGGCTTGCTTGAACATAGCCTGGTAGTGTTCTTCATCACCACCTGTGTACATTAACCAATTCTTAAACCAATTGCTACACTTCTGATAACCATCAGGGTACAAAACTGTAAATGTTTGTTCAGTTGCTGCGACTCTAAAACATTTCAGGTGTCGGGCCAGACTTCAGGCGTCGGTTGGGCAAGCCTGGTTCGAGTTCAGGCCAGATTTTACATTTCAGGTTCCTTTTTGTCAGTATGATGTGAAAAATACAAAACTTTCTGAAGGAAAAGTCGCTTCTAAGTAGATTGATAAAAGAGTTGAAAATTCCAGGAAGAGCCAATTTTACAACTACTACCAGAAAGACTGTACAGTAACTGATACATAAGACCAACGTCTCTCCTTTTCAGGAAAGTAAACAGATAATGTAACGCATCAGTTAAGTTACATTTTTGGAGAAAATAACTCGAACCCTTTGAAGCGTTTGGTTCCAAGAACCAATTCAATGTGTCTAATAAGTTACCAAATCAACCATAGTTTTTACAGTTCAGAAACTTACATTAAAGGTGTAATGTCGAACGCTGCACTCCACCAAAGCAGGGAAGATGCAGACCAGCAGGAGAATAAACCGAAACCAGGAGGCTTCCATTGTGTTCTTGTCAGGTTTTTTTTGTTCTTTTTTCCTGTGAACTTCTTTAATATCCTGGAGTGTGATTGGTTCACTTCAGGATTGTTACAATTCCTTTGTGTTTCAGAGTGACTTGCCAACCCACTCCTTATAAAGGGATTGAACAGGAGTGAAATTTGCTTGCTGCCATGTCGTTTTTGCTCAGTTAGGTGGGTGAGTAGAATCTTGGAAACCAAGATTTTGAATGCCTAATCTTCGAACTTGATTCCTTACATGTTACATAAAGTGTTTGTACGATTCCAGATGTAAATTAATCTGACGAACAAATCAAACTCACTAATATCGCTGAACACAGCCATTAATTGTTGTCTCGAAACCGTTTTAAAGGGAAGCTAAAGTAAAAACTAATATTCTTAAAACTAAACTTGTTCGACTAGTTTAATAATCGTGAAAATTTTGAATCGATTAATTTTTTAATTTATTGATTTAATTTAGTTTTATAATTTTAATATTTAAAAATTGACCAATTTATCAATTAATCAATTAATTTTCGTAAACTAATCAGTTTTTATAAACTAAAATAAACCAATTAATTATCATTAAACTGTTTCTTTTTTTAGTTAAACTTTAAAATTTTCAATAAGCAAAGATAATTTTTCAGTCATTTTTTAAATTCTTCAATTTTATTCATTCTTTAACAAGTTTTCTTATGGTCTAATACCAGTTAAACCTTTTAAACCTTAAGTCTCCTATCTCACCGCTTTAGCTTCTGGTTCAGTTTTTAAAATAATAGTATAAACATACGGTTAAATATGTTAAAGTTTGATCTTTTTTCATTCCAGTCAGTATTGTTTAGTTATTACATAATTTCTTTGTTATTATTTTATGTTACTTTTGTAATTACTTGTGAATTGATCAAATTATATAAATTTTGTATTCTTTTGTTTGTTTTCTTTTTATATCTTATGCTTTTATGATAATTGAAATTCTTAAATTTTATTATGATATCGTTTTATTATAAAACGATATCCCTTCATAATTACTTTCTTTTAAACTTTCCATTGATATCAAAATATAAATACTTGGAATTAAAGTATATTCCGATTTAAATATCCAATACGACGTATGCGTATAAATCGATACCAACTAATACGGTACGATACACATAACACGACCTTCAAGTCCTAAGTGACTTCTTAACAATTCATATGATATACGACAAAAAGGGTTGGTTTTCATTTTTGTATTAACTACTAACTACAGATATTCCAATGAGCATTCAAGTGGAGATTAGGACATATGCTTACTGGTGGACAAAACACAAGAGATGCTTAGACCCAAAGAGACTTAAGCTTAGTTGAGAAATGGTTTTCAGTCTGTGTCTTAGCTATCCACTATAGCCCCAACAGGCACATCATAGTACATTTGAAAGCTAAGATTAAACAAACGGTGGGTAAGTACTAACTACTCTTTCCAACCCCTTCATTTTTTTAAAAACTTACCAAGCTACTTTTATCTTCTACCTCATTTCACCCATTTTAAATAGAAAAGATAACAAGTCTTATGGCTCGAGTTCGTTTTGGATGATAGAATCATCCAAAACGACGTTATTTTAGAGAAATTTTCTAAAACGATTTTGTTTTGATCTTAAGTTTAACTTAAGACTAGAACGATGTCGTTTTAAGATAGATAGTTTAGGTTGAGCTTTGGCTTCGGGGTACTCTCCTAAGCTTGAGTCCGACCTAAAAATCGTCAATCAGAACTAGTATATTGACAATCTAATGTTATTTTATAATAGGAGTTTTGATAGAATCCTGGACTGGTCTCTTAAGCCCAAACTTAATCAAAACTAGTTTGTTTTTTACAACATTTCACTCACTTTAAATAGGAATGATAATGAGCCATATAGTTCAAACTCATTTGGATCGTCTAAAACTATATTATTTTAGAAAAAATTTCTAAATGACGTTAGTCTCTTATGCTCGAACCCAACTCAAAACTCAGTCCATTCGCACTTAACACGTGAATAAAACCATGTTATTTTAGAATGGGAGTTTGAGTTAGGCTGAGGCCGATCTCTTAAACCCGAATCGACTCAAAACCTAATCAATCCAAACTTGACCCATTAACTTTAGAATAGGCCAGACTGACCTCAAACTACCAAACGTAACCCTAAACCCTTTTCATCTTTTTTCTCTCTCTGCATGGTGAGGTAAAAAAGGTTGAAGTGTCAATCTCTCGTGATAATTTGGTTGGTTACCAAGTGTTCTTGGACTTTATCTATATAGATAGAGTCTGGACTGTCCATGTAGAGTAGAAAGTGCAAACACTTACAGAGGTTGATTTGCTATAAACAATTAACAGAAACAGGTAAAGATCATAATCTGAATAGGACTACCTCACCAATTTTATATTTTTGTTTCATTTTCAGAAAATGAAGTTCCTTGCATTCTGGAACAAGAAATCATTATCAGACTACAGATTTTGTTTTTTTCTGGATCATTAATTTCCTAGAATTTGTTAAACAAGGAAAAATAAAAAGATGTGTTCTCAAAATGCAATTTCTTTGTTTATAAGTTTTGAGTTAAGACATAATTGAACATTATTATTATTATTATTATTATTATTATTATTATTATTATTATTTAGTTTTTTATTTCTTACCTTTTTTCATCTTTATGTAGGTTATTCGGAACTAACTTCTTTATTAGTTAGGAGTAAGGTTGCGTATTACTAGAACTCTCTAGATCTTACGTTCAATGGAATTTTTACGGAGTTGTTGTTGTATTAACTTTGTGGAGAAAAAATATTTTTAGGTAAAAATAAAAGCTTCTCTATATATCTTTTGTATAAAGATTAAAAAAAATAAGAATGAAGTTATTTTCTAATTTCTTCTATAACTTACATGGATGGATAAAAAATAATAAATAAATGTTTCACTAAATTATTTAAATAACCTATTAGTAAGAATAACAATAGGTTAAATTTGATTTTTTAAAACTTTAACGACAATTGGACTAGACTCGGGTTAGTGGGCCTGAATTCGAGCTTTATGATTTTTTTGGATTTCAATATGAAAATATAAGATTTGGATCAAATTTGGGCCGAAACTCAAAATATAATATTTGAACTAACTTCGGTTTGAGAAAGGTTCAAAACTCCTGAGCTCGAAAGCCCAATTTGAGATTAATATCTTATTCAATCAAATTAGACTTATTAATTTTAAATTAAACTCGGAACTTTTTACTAAACTCTTGTTAATATTGTAACTTGTAAGTGCCATTTATTCTTTTTTTTATTAGAAATTTTGTTAGCCGGTACCTTGTAAATGATGTACTAATTTTAATTATTAAAAAATTGAAATGGTTCAGTTAGTTAAAAATTTTAAACTGATTAATTTTTTAATTCGATTTCTTTTGATAATTATTTTTATTAAAATTGATTAGATTATTAATTTACCAGTCAGTTTTTTAAATGAATCGATATTTATAAACTAAAATAAACTAATTAAATTTTATTTAACATTCTCATGTTTTAATTAAATTACAAATTTTTTAAGGATAGTTTTTTTTAATTATATTTCAAAATTTTCAATTTTATTCAATATTTAACCAATTTTGTTATGGTATAATATTAATTAAATCTTTTAAGCTTTAAACTTCTTAATTTATAAATACAACTTTGATCCGATTTTTTAAATATTAGTTAATTTAATATGTACTGAATCTTGGGCTCTCTGGTGTTTGTTAGCTCCAAGCCCAAAACTTCACTTAAAAGGTTGATTGTTCAAAGACTATTCTGTACTTTTTGCAGGCCTGAAAGAGCAAAAGGGACAATAAAAGAGGAAGTTGGGCCTCAAAAGCTCCAAAAGTCCTCATTTTCAACATGTCCATTACAAAAGTTCAATATTCTCCATTGTCTTGGAATTGCTTCCTGATCATATGATAATGTGCCAAAAATTAATGAGAAAGTGGATAGGCATAAGGCATGGCTTCAGGCTTGTTGAGTAATTTGTATTGAATGGTCGTTCTGTGAGTTATGTGTTGTCCTGACACCTATAGTTCAGCTCTGTAATAACTATGGAGTGTGGATTGAATTGTGTGCCAAGACATTAACGAAAGCTTCTTGGCTTTACATTAAGAAATTTAATTCAATTTTTGCTCCCTTGAGGTTGGTTAAGGGTCCGTTCAACCGGATGTTTAGTAATGAAACGGAATGAAACGTAATACACTTCTATTGTTTAGTTGAAGATTTTATAATAGAATGGAATGGAATGAAGTGGAAGTGGAGAGTTTCATGTTACATTCCATTTCATCATAAACAGTGAAAATAAAAATCCTCCGATTTTGAGGGTTTATGATGGAATGTAAATTAATAAATACATACTACCTAATATACTTTCGATAATTTTTCTTAATACTAATTATTTCTTCTAACCCTGACCTCCTTGTATATAATTAAGAATATTTTTATATTATTTCTCCTTACCCTAATAATAATACTTTTATATTATTAATAAAAATTGTATATAATTAATAATAAAATAAAAATTTTTAATAAAATTTTTATTAATGAAAATAGAATATATATAAAAATTATTCTTTAACTGTTTGTATATATTTTTATATAAAAAAAATATAAATAAATAATTTTTAAATATAAATCTCATATCATAGAATAAAATTTATTAAATAATTAATAATAATAAATTGTATATAATTAATAATAAAATAATAAAAATTTTAAAATAAAAAAATATAAAATTATTTGTCACGATTCTGTGTGACTTTTTAATTAAACGTGATTTTTATTTTAAAATCATAGCGTTAAATCTCTTACAACAACCATTTTAATATTAGGGATATAATAGTAATTTATTGTACATTACATTTCATTTCATCTATCTTCCAAATAATGTTTCACTACATTAATTTATTAACCCTTCTATCCCTCCCAAACAATTGTTCACCTTATTACATTGCATTTTATTCTATTATAAACCGTTTCATTCCGTTCTTTTCCGTTTCATTAATTAATATTCAACCAAACAAGTTTTAAACGATGGTGGGAGGCCTTTCAATTTTTAGTAAGTCAAAGTTTCAAGTCACACAAGTTGTGATTCGCTCAAAAATTCTCTTTTAAAAATTTTCCAAAAAGCTTACTTTGGTTTTATTTTTTTGAAATAAATATTTTCTTTAGATTTTAGTTAAAAAATAACGAAGAAACACACATAATATGAACATCAAAGATGAACAATTCAAATATTACTAATATGTAATTCAATTCAATTGTTAAATTTGATTCAGATTAATTAAATTTGACTTAAATTAATAATTTAAGATAATTATAATAAATTATTAATTTGAGTTAGGTTTGATTAATTCCGTTCGTATCTTTTACTTAAATATATAGTTTGCAATATATTGTGTGTATCTAATAATTTACTTCGGGTTTCACTTGTGTGTTTTCTGGTAGAGGCTGATATTGTCTCTTTCAGGTTCTTCCCTTCATGGTTATAGATAGCTAAGAACTTAAAATCCATGTATGGTGTTTGTCTTTTGCATTGGAGCTAGAAAATCTAACAATGTCTACATGTCTTCCATGGTAGCAACTTAGAACCAAGAGAGACAAAGCTTGGAGTTACATTTGGCAATGGCAGAAGAAGACATCTATACTAAAGATGGAACTACTGATTATCGAGGCAATCCTGCCATGAAGAAGGAAACAGGAACCTGGAAAGCTTGTCCTTACATCTTAGGTAAATTTCTTCAGTTTTTTTTTTTTTTCTTGTTTCGAGTTCAGAGTAGTTAAGGTGTTTGTTCTTTTGAATAGCTTATGTTTTCATGAATTTCATGCAGGGAATGAGTGCTGTGAAAGACTGGCATATTATGGAATCAATACCAATATGGTTAATTATCTAAAGGTTCGGTTGAACCAACGTAATATTGTTGCAGTCAACAATGTCACAAATTGGTCTGGAACCTGCTATGTTATGCCATTGCTTGGAGCTTTTCTTGCTGATGCATACTTGGGAAGATATTGGACGATTGCTAGTTTCTCCATCATCTATGTCTGTGTAAGTTCTCAGCGTTCTTGCTGGGGATAGCAAAAACTAATTTAACATGAAGTTAACAGATAAAACCTGATTTGGTAGGACTTTAGATTTCAAATTTATACGTATTTTTGAGTTTGAATCAAAGCAATTCATTTCGTTTGAATATGATATTTTAACCTAAAACTCTTAAAAACTCAAAAAACTAAAAAAAAAACAAAAGCTAATCAGGATTTGATATAAAAGAATTTAACATTGTATTAGCTCAATTCGGTCCATTATCACGATGCGAACTCTAGTTCTTACTAAAAGTCTTTTAAAATTGAAAAAATGGTTAAGGTTTTATCAGATCTAAAGTTAACAAGTAAAGCTCGATTTAATAAGATTTGGAAGGGAACATCTTAGTCAAACGTGATATTTTAGTTCGAAACTCAAAAAACTGAAAATAAGAACCTAACTAGACTTGGGTATTGCCAACCTAATTCTCGCCTTAACAGTCTCATTATGTGATCAAGTACCTAATGGTGTGGTCTTTTTTACAGGGAATGACACTTTTAACTCTATCAGCATCAATCAGAGGACTAAAGCCACACTGTGACAATAATGTTTGCAATCCAACAGGATTGCAAACTGCAGTTTTCTTTACAGGATTATATCTTATAGCCTTAGGGACTGGAGGGATCAAGCCTTGTGTCTCTTCCTTTGGTGCAGATCAATTTGATGATTCTGATGAGATTGAGAAGAAGAAGAAGAGTTCTTTCTTCAATTGGTTCTATTTCTCCATTAATATCGGTGCTCTTATTGCTGCTTCTGTGCTTGTCTGGGTACAAACAAATGTTGGTTGGGGTTGGGGATTTGGCATACCAGCCGTGGCTATGGCAATTGCTGTCATGAGCTTCTTCTCCGGTACTAGGTTATACAGAAACCAGAAACCTGGAGGTAGTCCATTGACACGCATTTTCCAAGTTCTAGTTGCATCATTCAGGAAGTTCCAAGTTCAAGTACCTCATGACAAGTCCCTCCTGTTTGAGACAGCAGATAATGAATCTTCTGTCAGAGGTAGTCGGAAGCTCGATCACACCAGTGAATTAAGGTATGACATGAACAGTTATATCCAACTTGGTATCTGCAGAATTTGCTGATCAATGTCTACTCTTTGTAAGTTCAGATTCTTCGATAAAGCAGCTGTTGAAACTCCATCTGATCGTGTCAAAAGCAGGGTAAACGCATGGGGACTATGCACAGTGACTCAAGTTGAAGAACTCAAATCCATAATCCGCTTGTTGCCTATCTGGGCAACAGGAATAATCTTCTCTGCAGTTTATAGTCAGATGGGTACGTTGTTCGTCCTGCAAGGAAACACAATGGATCTTCACATGATCAAATCCTTTGAGATACCATCTGCTTCACTCTCACTCTTTGACACAATCAGCGTGATTTTCTGGGTACCAGTCTACGATCGAGTCATTGTTCCATTTGCAAGAAGGTTCACTGGACACAGAAATGGATTCACTCAGCTCCAAAGAATAGGTGTTGGGCTAGTGATCTCCATTTTTGCTATGTTGGTTGCTGGTACCTTGGAGCTTGTGAGACTCCACATTGTCAAGAAACACAACTACTATGAACTCGAGCACATTCCATTGTCTGTATTTTGGCAGGTTCCTCAGTACTTCATCATTGGATGTGCAGAAGTTTTTACTTTCATTGGACAACTCGAGTTCTTCTACGAGCAAGCTCCTGACGCCATGAGAAGTCTCTGCTCAGCTCTCTCACTCACAACAGCTGCTCTTGGGAACTACTTTAGTACACTCCTGGTGAACATAGTCACTGACTTGACAACCAGACATGGCAGGTCTGGTTGGATACCAGACAACCTGAACTATGGTCGTTTACACTACTTTTTCTGGCTTTTAGCCGTCCTGAGTGTGATCAACTTGGGGGTCTTTCTTTTGGTTGCTAGGTCCTACACTTACAAGAGAACTGTTGTATCTAGCCATTGATGGACTTGGAAAGCTGGAGTATCAAGCTCCTGGACCCTTAATTCTGCTTTGTTTCACACTATCAATAATTTTAACGATTTATTTAATAATTTTTATTAATTTATTAGTTAATTTTCATAAATTAATAAATTTTTATAAATTTGGATTACTCTTTTATTGGAAATCCATCCCAAACCCAACATATCTTATCCTCCAAATATTAGAGATAAACTCAAATTATGGCAATGATCTTTAGTTAAGTTTATAGTAAATTATATTTTAAATTCAAATTATAAAATATACTAATCAATTTCTCAATTTATTACAAATATAAGTAATAACCCACGTTTAATTTTGTCCTCAGAGTTAGATATGAATTCTCATTAGTTCTAATATAATTCCATCCACATTTAAATTTAAAAAATGAAATAAATAAATATTAATTGTAAATTTTAATTGATTGAGTTAATCGATAAATTACGAGAACTCATAATTTAAAATATATTTTACTCTATAAATTATTAATTTCTAAAATAGTAGATATATGTAATTCATATTAAACTTGTTATTTTTTTATTCATTTTGAGTCATATTTAACCCCTTAAGTTATATGTCACTAATGACGTAATAATTAGAGTAGACTGGTTGGTTTGACCAAAATAATTATAAATTAGACCAGTTTTGAGTTTAATTTTTATTTTTGACAATTATAAATAAAAATAGATCGATTAAATAATAAATTAATTATTTTTTTATGATCCGTAAAAAAACTATAAGCGTCTCCGATGCTCAAATATTAGATTAGTATACAAAGATGAGAGCTTTGCTTGATCGGCAATTGAGAAATTAATGGTTTCCAAAAATTATCAAAAAAGTGAGAGGATAAATAAAAATTAAACTTTGGAATCTTATCATAAGAAAAGTTGATGAGACATTTGAGGTGGGAACATCTTCATATAAATTTTATGTGGATAATAACTTTTCTTTTTTTGTCCCTTTCTTATATTTTTTTCTTTTTTACAAATATTTGTGTTCTATACTTAGAAGTAAAAAATATAAAATATTTGAGAAAATTTTTTATTTTTAATTAAAAGATCCTTCCCCTTAAAATTTTAATTACAAAATAATTACAAAAATTTCAATTTTATGCCATACAAATATTAATAGAATAATAAAATATAACTGAAATAATAATTTAATTTAATTCTTTAATTTGACTTGAATTAATTAATAATTTAAAATAATTATAATAAATTATTAATTTGCGTTGAATTTAATTACTTCAATTAGAATTTAAAAATTAAGTTAGAACATTGTATAAGTAGTATTTAATTAGCATGTATATAATATTCATGTTACATGTATTTTTAATATTATTTTTTAATTGAAATATAAAAGAAGTCATTATTCTAAAAAGTAAAAATTATTTAAATGCACTATAATAAGGTGATGCAAATATTTTGAATAAAAGTGCAATTTATAAGTCTTTAGATAACGTTGGATAATTTGGAACGTTTTACTAAAGTACTTCCTTTAAAAATATAATTTTAATTTTTATTGTTAGTTTAAATTTTTGTTGGACTCATATTTAGTTTGAATTATTAGATTTGATTTATTATTAGTTTATTATATAATAATATAGACGTATTTTTTATTTCAATAAAATATTTTATTTTTACTTAATCTTATAATTTTTACTTATTATATACCAATTCTATAACAGTTTAATAATAGTTGAACATTTAAATCTCAGACTTTCCTTTAATTGGCTCGATGTTTAGGTTAATTTTTAAAATATTACATGTCACAGATAAAAATAATTTTTTAATTCAATCAATAAAATACTGATAGAATTAATTTTTTAATTGAGTTATCGGCAATATAAAAATTGACAATTTAATTGAAAATTTTCAAATGTAACACACTAAATTAAAAATTTTCAAAAAGAATTAACACTTTAGATGATTAACTTCCTGTTATCTAAAACAAGATATATCCTGATAAAAAACTACAAAAAATATGTATTTTTGTTATCCTGAGTTCATACGAAAATTGGTATATAGAAAAGGATTAGTATCACAGACAATTCATTTTAATAAAAACTGATATATGGAGAATTATTATTATTATTTTTATTATTATGAACAGTTTAAATATAATGAAAAATTTTCAGATTCTGGTTCCGGTGTTTTAAAACTTTTAATATCAATCTCAATTTTTCAATACTCTTAGGAAATCAGGATGAGATCCGATTCCTGCCTTAGTAAAATAATTATGAAACTTCTAAATAATCTTATATATCTCAAAAATCAACATCTCTTTAATTCTATAAAATGATTAGCACGAATCATAAGTATCTTATTCTGAAGCTTGATTATTTTTTTGTTGTATCCTTCGAATTATTTTCAAAGTTGAACCGTCTCAATTACCGTAACTGCACAATTGTTCGACCTCTAACTGTATCTATAAAATATGTTGAGAGTGCTATTTTAAATGCAGTCATCACCACATTCACCAACCAAAATCACATTTTATTTAGAGCATCAAGTCAAGAAACTCATACCTCCAACACTTGGGATGTTCTTTTCCATTGCTCAAAGCTCCAACACCTATCAAAGAACAAAAACAAAGAACCCTTTTACAAGAGAGAGTTATAGTAGAAGACCCAAGCTATCTTTTACACATCCACACACAATGTCTATTCTACAATCCCACCTTATGCCATTTATATGACATGTTCTACCCTAAGGGGTAGAATAGGTTAATTGTATCATTTTATATAAATGATGTGAACTATAGTTTAATGGGCCAACATATAGTCATTAGGGTACTACCATGTGCCTCAAATGCAATTAGCAAATTAACCATCCCATTATGGTTATTAAATATACATTAGGCAATTCGATTGTGGTCAGACATATGGAATTAACGTTTTAATTATATTAGTCCATAAATATTTCTAACAGAGAGAATTCTGTAACGTTTATAGAGAGAGTTAAGCAAGAAGTGTTAAATCTATTGAAGATGAAGCTTATTTATAATAAGTTTTGAACGTTTTAAAATTTTAATTGACTAATTTTAATTAAAATTTAATTAAATTTATGGCTATTAAATGAGTTTGGTGAAGTTGCTCAAAACTTTACATGACAACTAGAAAGAGAATTGCTAATTAAGTTTTGAAAAGATCATAAAAGTGCCCTCTCTAATTAATGTAGTCGCAAAACAGTCCAGGTGCAGATCAATTTCCAAATAAAAGTGAAAACCAAAATTAGGAAATTTTTGCTTTCCCGTGTGATTCCTAATTACCACAATTGAATGCAATAAATGTCTACTTATTCAGTTGCAGGAGTTGGTAAACATCGCCTTCAAATTTAACTTAATTTTGTAATTTTAATTTAAGTTAAATTAAATTAAATCTAAAAAATATATAATTTGAAAATCAAATTTAAAATTATAAGATTTTAAATTTAAGTCATGAAAATAGCTTCTTTATAAAAATTAAATTAAGATAACTTAAATCACAAAAATAGCCTTTTTATAAAAATACAAAGGAAGGTTACGTACATTATGACTCTCTCCAGATTCTCACAAAACGAGAAGTCTTCTGCACTTAATACGTTGACTTTTTAATTTCTATTAATGTAATTTCTATTGCAGATAGACAAATATTCTTATTTATCGATTTATTCAATGCTGGAATAAGACCTGCTATTAATGTAGGTATTTCCGTCTCCAGAGTAGGCTTTGCAGCTCAAATTAAAGCTATGAAATAAGTAGTTGGTAAATTAAAATTAGAATGGGCCCAATTTGCCGAATTAGAAGCCTTTGCTCAATTCGCTTATGATCTCAATAAAGATACTTAGAATCAGTTGGTACAAGGTCACAAACAACGGGTACATTAAACAATAAGATTGAGGAAATAACAATTAATGAAAAAACAGCCAATTGGAAAACAATAGTCATGTTTATAATCTTCCAAGCTACTAACAAAAGAACTATACTATTTGAATGCCTTATCAGGCAAAAAATTGTAAAAAAAAAACACTACGAACTCAGTTAGATTCAGACATCATACACTTTTTAGTTATTGGAAGAACCCAAGTACTCTCTTTTGGATCCGGGAAACAACTCTCAAAGATCTTTTTTCCTTTTGAAAAATACAGGAGCGAAACAATCAATCTATTAATTTAAGTCGAATTTAATTAGTTCATTTCAAATTAAAAATTTTAATTGAATCGATATATAAATAATACTTGATAAATAATACTGCATATTTTTTGTCTACATTTTTTCTTAAATTTAAGAGAAGTTTTTTGAAAAATTAAAAATTAAGGAATTTTTCTAAATTTTTAAAACTACAACAGATCCTTTTAATCATTGAAAAGAGACTAGAAATGCAAATATTACAAAATACAAGGTTATCAAAGCAAGAACATAAAGTTTAATGAGAATTACAAGTTAATCTGTTTGTTTTTGCTAGTATAAAGATTTAAACGAGGAAGAACCGGATTCTGTTACCTATTTTGCCTCGCTTTCTATATCTGTTGATCTGTTCTACTACACCACCAACTCTCCAACATCTTCCATATACTTAGCAGTCTTATCTTTCACTCACTCAGTCTCTCCTTGTTCACTTCAGGACATCACCACCACAGGCACCTCTCTTCTCTACTCTTGTCTTTACTTGTTTGTTCTTTTTTGGTTTTTCAATTCTGTGCATGTTTTGATACTTTTTCTTCTGTGATTTTATCTTTTTTTTTACAGATTCTGTCCAATATACTCTTTTCTATGGAGGGTTGGCTTCCTTTTTTGTTATAAGTTGTTCTCTGATGTTCCTTTAAGTTTTCTATCTGTATGTTTTACGTGAGAAACATGTATATGGTTACTCGGCCTGGTTTTGGTCTGGAGTACGATGTTCACGGGATCTGTGGATTCAGTTTCGTATAGATTTAGATTAAAAGTTGGATCTGATGAAGAATATTGTTCTGGGTCTACGGGATTTGGGTAGTGAAGCTTGTGGATATTAATCTTTTCTTGTTCTGATTCTAGTACTGTAGAGTTTTTTTTTTCCTGCTGAATGTTTAGAATAAACTTTCTGAAGTTTTCGTACAGAAGATCAACCAGGAAGCGAATCTGCAACAGAAAAATGGTAGAGGGAGATCTTTATACAAAGGACGGTACAACAGATATCAGAGGAAAACCAGCAAATAAAGAGAAAACTGGAAAGTGGAAGGCTTGCCGGTTTATTCTTGGTAATGATCAAACTAGAGATGATTCAGATGAACTCACTTTCAGAATTTTTTAGTTTCTTACAATTTTTTGTTGTTTCAGGGAATGAATGCTGTGAAAGATTGGCGTATTATGGGATGAGTACAAACTTAGTGAACTATCTTCAGGATCGTTTTAACCAGGGAAATGTCACTGCATCGAACAATGTCACTAACTGGTCAGGAACTTGCTACATCACACCACTTATTGGAGCTTTTATTGCTGATGCTTATATGGGAAGATATTGGACAATAGCCACATTTGTGATGATATATATCAGTGTAAGTTCACTTCATATATGAAACTTAAAAAGCCACCATAAGTTTGATTTTTAGTCTTCCATATGTCTTGGAAGTGAGGGCTCCATTTTATCTGTGCTTTTCCAAGAAGTTGGGGTGAATTCAACATTCAGAAGTGCCTCGTGTTGTTGTTTCACTAGCTTATCAGGAAAAAGTTTAAGAACTTGATTTAAAATCCAGAAGTGGAAACTGTTGAAATTGGTTCTTTCCCTTGAAACATCAATCTAAGGATCCCTCAGATCTAATTTAGCTTATTTTTGATAAGTTTACAGAAGAACACGGCTAAGACATGCTTGCGTACCACATTTTCTGGTTCCAGAGAGGAATACGGGTTAAGACACGCCCGTGTTTTTTTGACAGAAACTGTTTCCTGAAACTTACTATTGCTGAATGGAACTGATGATGAAATCCTGTTCTTGCAGGGCATGACACTTTTAACTTTAACAGCTTCAGTTCCAGGACTAAAGCCATCTTGTGATAAGCAAGCTTGTCACCCAACAGGAGGGCAAACAGCAACAACTTTTATAGCTCTCTACATGATTGCTCTGGGGACTGGAGGGATTAAGCCTTGTGTATCATCATTTGGTGCAGACCAATTTGATGATACAGATGATAATGAGAAGAAACTGAAAAGTTCTTTCTTCAATTGGTTTTACTTATCCATAAATGTTGGTGCTCTTATTGCTTCATCTGTTCTGGTCTGGATTCAAATGAATGTTGGCTGGGACTGGGGTTTTGGAGTCCCAGCAGTTGCAATGGGTCTAGCTGTTATATTCTTCTTCTGTGGAAGCAAGCTTTATCGCCTTCAGAAACCTGGAGGAAGTCCACTTACCAGGATTTTCCAGGTTTTTGTTGCATCCTTCAGGAAATTTGATGTCAAAGTTCCTGAAGATCAGTCACTTCTTTTCGAGACAGCAGATGAGGAAAGTAGCATCAAAGGAAGTAGGAAGCTTGAACACACTGACAAGTTAACGTAAGTGTAAAGATCAAGATCATTACTTCAACTTCCATGTCTGGTTTTGCTAATCAGAATCACTGTTAAAACTTCAGGTTCTTTGACAAGGCAGCTGTGGAGACAGAAAATGACAGAGCAAAAGGGTACATAAATCCATGGAGACTCTGCACGATAACACAAGTCGAAGAGCTCAAATCAGTGATCAGATTACTACCCATATGGGCTACTGGAATCGTATTCTCCACCGTATACGGCCAAATGAGTACTATGTTCGTTTTACAAGGAAACACCATGGATCAACACATGGGACCAAAGTTCAAGATCCCATCTGCATCTCTTTCGCTCTTCGATACACTCAGTGTCATCTTCTGGGCTCCTGTTTATGATCGGATAATAGTCCCATATGCAAGAAAGTTCACAGGCAATGAACGAGGCTTCACTCAGCTCCAACGTATGGGGATTGGCCTTGTGATATCCATTTTCTCCATGATCGTCGCCGGAGTTCTGGAAGTTGTCAGGCTAAACTACGTCAGGAGTCACAACTACTACGACCTTGAAACCATCCCAATGTCCATTTTCTGGCAAGTTCCACAGTATTTCCTTGTTGGGTGTGCAGAAGTTTTCACCTTTATTGGACAGATTGAGTTTTTCTATGATCAAGCACCTGACGCCATGAGAAGCTTGTGCTCAGCTCTGTCATTAACGACCAATGCACTAGGCAACTACTTGAGCACTCTACTTGTAACCATTGTCACTAAAATCACCACAAGCCATGGCAGGCTTGGTTGGATTCCTGATAACTTGAACAGAGGACATCTAGATTACTTCTACTGGTTATTGGCCATACTCAGCCTACTCAACTTCTTTGTGTATCTCTGGATTTCCAGGTGGTATACCTACAAGAAAGCCACGGGACATGCTCACTGACACTAAAGATTGGTATAAATTAGAAATCAGAAGATCTGGGTTATGGCAATATTTGGTGATTGATTCCTTTTTATGGATTTTAGTATTGTAAATATCATCCCTAGACATTGTAATGAAGCTTCTGTCTTTTGGTTAATAGTGTTGTTAGAGGGAAAGATGATAAGGGGATTAGAGGTTGGTTGAGTTTGTTTGAAGTCTTAGAAATACTTTTTAGAAAAAAATAGAGAAAAGTTATTATTTCTTTCTTGGGTAAAAAATGAAAATTTTAATGATTTAATCTTTATTTCTTAAAATTGTTTTTGTTATTTAAATTACTTAAAAATATTTTATAATATTAACAAACATGGTTGGTGTGAGTAGTTTAACACTCTTATCCCTTAACCAGAGGTCTCAAGTTCGAGCCTTAGAAATGAAGAAATCTGTTTGGTCAGCATTTTATCCCTTACGGGCTGACCCAGTGCGAGTAGGGGATTAGTCTAGATGTAGATGGCTTAAAGGTACTTTCTCATAGTTAGGACTCTCCCAGGATATCTCGTGGGCTAACAAAAAACATATTTTATAATATTAAGGAAAATTTTTTACTAAATTTCAATTGAATTGGTTGGATAAATTTTATATAACTGTTTCAATTTCTATTAAAATAATTCAATAAAAACTTCTAAAATTACTCAATTTTTTATAATTTTATGTATTTTAATTTTTTGTTATTTTAAATAATGTTAAAATATTAAAAAATCTTTTTGATAAATTCTTATTAAATTATTTAGATAAAACTTTTATAACTTTTAAATTTTATTAAAATAATTTGATAAAATTTTGCAAAAAATATTATTTTTATTTTTCAATATTTTGAAATAATTTAAATAACGAACGAAAACCCCAAAAAGAATTATATTTTGTATCCTCTCTTTTAATTAAAAATATGAAAATTGTTTAACACAATGGACTAATCCCTTCACTTAACAAACCAATTTTGGTTTAACCTTACTTAAAATTAATTTAATTAAAATTTTTAAATAATATGATTTGAATTTAAAATTTAATCATAATTTAATAATTCGATTGAATCTCAAATTAAGTTACAATAAAGGGTAAAAGTGCGGTTGAAATTTTTACAGTGCCCTCGAGGGCTGTTGCCGGATGGTTGAGAGCAAAGCTTGGCATGCGCTAAGTCCCAGGTTCAATTCCATGTCATATTGCTGCAATCCTCGTATGAGCCCCGGACAACCGGGAGTTTTATCCGCTGTGGGTGTTATTCTGTTGGGCCCTTTACTGGAGGTGTTGCTCGTTGAGCCCTCCCGTTAGAGGTATTATCTGCTGGGCCCCCTATTACACACCAGGTGATGCCTAATGAGGGCCCCAGATGAAATTTCCCTCGTACTCTAAAAAAAAGGTAATTTTTTCAACAAAATACGGAACAAACTTTAATATTTTAAAGCTTTCAAATTAAACACTAATATTTTTTAAAAGTTCAAAATAGGCTCTAAGTAGATAAAAATTTTAACGGAGCTAATTTTCTATCAGTTAAATGTTACGACAATAATAATGTGATTATTTTTTATTTTTTATAAAGTAGATCCTACATTTACATAACAAGAAGATCATGAGTCCTACTGTCACATGACAAGTAGGACCATTTGAGATATATAATAGTGGGCTCAACAGTAAAATCCGCTTTCTGATTAATTTAAAAGAAGTCAATTATGACAATAAAGTTTACTTTTTATTTTAAAAATATTAAAAAATATCATGTGGTAATTAAACTAAATCCAAGCCCATCTCAATGTCATCCCTGTGTCTGAGGGCCCAAACGTCCATTTCACTTGAAAGATTAAGCGTGAAAGCAACACCAAAAATTATATCCACCGAATGAAAGGTTCAAATTGTATCAAACTGTTCATATATACCATCTAATGTCTCCCCCTTTCTCATTTTTCTCCTTTCTTCTCTCCAGTGAAGAAGAAAAGATGATTACCCTTAAAGCTGTTTCCTTCAGTCCTACATCGAAGCACATATTTTTCCATTCCATGAGACCACCAAACTACACCAAGAGTACCATCTTGTGCCTTTGCAGGTCCAATGATTCTGAACCAGAAGAAGCTTCGGCTTCCCCACCTGAAGGTGATACTCGTAAACAAGAGCTTCTTGCTAGAATAGCTATGCTTCAAGCTCAAAAAGTACGACTCACCGATTACTTGGATGATAGAGCTGCTTATCTTACTCAATTTGCTGAAGAAGCCAATGCAGACTTTGACAAAGTTGGTGAAGATGCACTCAAAGGACTTGAAGAAGCCAGTGCAAGGGTACTCCCATCTTTGTAAACCCCAAATCATTTTTTCAAGCATAGAGAATATAAATATTGGTTGGTGTTGCGAATCCTGTTCGATCACCAGCTTCTTGTTCGTTGTTTGTTGATATCAGATCATGGGGAATATAGAGAGCAAGATGCAAGCTTTTGAGGAATCCCAAGAATTGAATAGGGTAGAGATTGAGAAGAATGACAACAAATTGACAGAGTTTGAAGGTCAGATGGAGAAAGATCGAAATGAAGGTCTGTTCTTCAAGAACCTGAGCCAGAAAGCACCTGTTGATAAAGCCAAAGCTAAACAGGAAGCAGATAAAATTAAAGATCTGACTAAAGCAAAAGCTGGATCGAAGATCAGGAAAAATATTTACCTTGTGTTAATTGGCGTGCTAGTCATCATAATTGCTGATTCTTTCATCAGTTCCGTCCCTGACTGGCGAAAAGTTGCGGTTCTTGGAGCAATATTAGTTGGTTTGATCACTCAGCTAAGCTACGAGCAAAGTTTATCATCAGAACTGGAAAGCATGAAAAACGAAAACACAAACAAAGAGGCAGATTGATCTGACAGAAGTTCTCTTTTTCTCTTGTTTCATCAAATGATCAGATCAATGTCTAATGCAGAATTATTTGTCATAACAATATATATAAATGTAGCATGATCCATAACCCCAAGTGAAAACTTCCAACTTGGATTTGATACATCAAGCAATTTTCTTTTGCATCAAAGTCTTCTCTTAAGTGATATTACTCCATCACCAAGAACCAAGTAACTGATTAAGTAAGTTACCATACTTGATGCTTATCTTTGGATA
The DNA here is from genome assembly GCA_027576715.1 of Erythroxylum flavicans. Classification (NCBI taxonomy): domain Eukaryota; kingdom Viridiplantae; phylum Streptophyta; class Magnoliopsida; order Malpighiales; family Erythroxylaceae; genus Erythroxylum; species Erythroxylum flavicans. Next base: position 302,790 of record JANZXP010000005.1, on the reverse strand, counting down.
GTCCACATAATGCAAAAATGGAGGCTGGTCAAATATAACCCACATTTATAATTTCCGAAGTGAGGAACATGGGCAGATTCTTGTCCATGGTTGTTCTCCCCACAAGAATCATTCTTAAGACACCAAGCCCTCTCCAGTTGAAACTTTTAACATGCACCTGTGAACAAATCTTTCACTCACTGTGCGGTGAAAACCTGTGACCAAATCATCCTCAAAACGGATATTATAGGAAGCATTTAATACAGGAGGTCCATACAGTTGGAAGTTCAGGCAAAGGCAACAGTCGATGGATGTCTCGGTCCCCCACCATAGACGTGTTTCTAGTTTCTAGTACAAACATAAAATCTTAGCATAAGCTTCTCTAACATAGAATCAAGATTTATGTCCCTAAAACAGGATTGATAAAGCCAAAACAACAAAGAAACAAATTTCAATAGACTGGATACTCGCTGTTTCTTACATTGTTGGTAAGTCCACATCTGGAGGCACGACAATCCAATCTCATATATAAGAGATTGCACCTTATAAACTGTTATGGAATAAGAGAGCTTTTTCAGTGACGTCAAGAAGCAGTTGACTGCACATTAACTCCGTGCCTTGGAACATTTTGTCAACTGACCTCGAAACACAGAGATGCGTGCATTTATGATCCTCAAAACTTCTGCATGCATATCAAGTGATTCTATAAACTGAAACAATAATATCTTGGTCCTGAATCCAGATTTTCACGAGGATCTAAAAGAATGACAAGTCAATAGAGGTCATTTGAAAGCATGTCATGGGATGATGATAAATTCACAAAGTACTGGCCAAAAAGAGTACTTGAAGAAATTAGCATGCCAATCATATCTGTGAGTCAAACACTATGAGCTTCAGTATTGTGTTACTCCATGGTATTTTGAATCATGAAGTCTCAAAATTGATGACAGCTCTTACAAGTATGTGCCAGGTAATAGTAACTGGGGCGATTCCATGATTCAAAGCATCATGAAGTAACTCAATGGCATCTGATATTCTTCCCCAAGAACAGAGTCCTTTTAGACGTATATTATAGGAGTATATATCTGGCAGCAGCTCATCTAGAAAAATACCATCCCAAATCTCTGATGCTTTTTCAAGATCTCCAACCTTATAAAGACCCTCCATGAGGGTGTTGCGAGTCACAAGATTAGGAAAGCAATTTGAAAGCTTCATTTTTGAATAAAGTTGTAAAGCATCTTCAATTTTGCGGGCTGAGCAAAGTCCATGGATCACAACGTTGTACATCGTGATATCAGGCTTAAAACCTTTATCAAGAGCATGGCGCCACAAGTTCATTGCCATGTCAACTTTTGAGCTCTGGAAAAGGCCATCGATCAACAAACTATACGTTATAATGTTTGGCTTCAACTCACTTTCAAGCATTTCCCTTACAAAGAGATATGCCTCATTAAATCTTTCTGCTTTACATAGACCATTTACAATTGTGTTATACGATACAAGATTAGGTGAATAGCCAGCAGATTCCATTGCTCTGAAAAAGTTAATTGCATCATTAAGTCTCAAAGCTCGAACAAAACCATTAATCAGGGAATTGCAAACATGAGGGTTCAGTTTAAAGTCACAACTTTGAATCTGAATAACCAAATCATTTGCTTCATCTACTCTTCCTTCTTTGCATAAAGTATGAACTATTGAAGAGTAGGCAAAAGCATCCAGTTTTCCTCCACCTTCAGCCTCTTTCAATATGTTCAAAGCCTTATTCAGCCGACCATTCTTGCATAACCCATTAATCAGAACTCCATAAGTTATGGAATCAACTGTAGGACCCTTCTTTTGCAAGAGTTCCCAAATCAAAAGTGCTTCTTCCACCTTACCATTCTCCAACAATCCCCTAATGAAAATGTTGTAACTTCGGATATTACGACAGTCCTGCTTATCCATTAGCAACCACAATTCAAAACTTTCCTGTATCTTCCCTGCTCTACAGAACCCCTTCAGCAATGCATTAGAAGTAGCCACATCAATCGCGACACCATTCTCAGCTATCTCTTTATAAACTCCAACAGCCCTGTCAATGTTCCCTGCTTCACACAACCCGTTAATCAAACTGCTACATGTAAACAAATCCATCTTGCGCTCGTTCTTCCTCATCCTCTCCCACATCTCCAAACTCTCATCAAACTTCCCACACTTGCACAACCCATTGATCATCACGTTATATGTAATCACATTTGGGTAAACCGAAGGTTCTTCTACCAACCTCTCCCACATCTCCTTCCCCTCAGCACATTCCCCTCTTCTGAAAAACCCATCAATCATCACATTATAACAAGCTACGTCAGGTACCACACCTCTCACCGACATATCATCAAAAACCTCTACTGCATCGGCCGTACACCCACTTTTCGCCATCCCGCTGATCAAAGTACTATAACTATAAACATCAGGCCTCAAATCTTTCTCCCACAACCACCTCAACAACCCTTTCGCCTTATCAAACTGCTTCTTCTTACACATAATCTTAATCAAAACATTATAAGTCTGCAAGTTCGGAGACATACCCGCAGTTTCAAAATAACTTAAAAACGATTCAGCCCTACCCCATTGATTACACTCACAAAAAACATTCAACAAACTATTAAACGACCTAATCCCAGGCCTGCAACCGAAAACCTCCTCCATCCGCTGGAAAACACCCAAAGCTTGGTTTGCCATTTTGTTCTTTGCGTAGGCTTTGATCGCCATTAGAGCGACGTCTTCTGTGCATTGACATTGCTGGGTTTTGATTAGCTCGACGATTCTGTGAACGTGGACTACTAGTTTTGGGTCCGTCAGCCGCCGGAGTATGTGTTGGAAGACAATTGGCGAGTGTCTGACGCGTCGGCTGTGAGTCGCGGAGTCGAACAGGGCCAGTGCCGACTCGGCATTCTTCTGGGCTTTGAGGAGGTTCAGGAGGTGTTTGGAGGATAAAGACTTAGGAAGCTCGACGACCATGGCGAGTGGCAGTCTGAGTAAAATTTGAAGGTTTTGTGGGTGGTTTGATGGTGCATGTTCGTTTAACGGCGTACTTAGGTTGTCTGTCTTTCCCCACTTGGGACGCTTTAACTGAACTTCTGTTTTCCTATGCAAACTAATTTCTGACAGTTAATTACTACATTTATTATATAAAAATTTCAACAAATATAAAAATTATGAATTAATTATATTATATTTTTTATATTTTAAAAATATCATATTTTAAATTTATTTAACTATTATAGAACCAATTTCTATTGCATTAATTCTTTATTTATTCATAACTTTAAAATAATATTATATGACAAATTAACAAAATATAATGAAAAATTTTGTATGATAACTAAATAAATAATATACCAAAGATATATCTAATTTAATAGAGAATATCATAAAAAATTTAAAAAGAAAAATAAGTTCTATTACACAAAAATTAGAAATATAAAATTATAAGTTAACTATATTGATGATTTTTATATTTTACTTTTTTGTTTAAAAATAATTATTTGAATATTAATTAATCATGTATATATTTATAAATAATTTATAAATTATGTATTTTTAAAAAATTATTTAATAAATTAATAATTCAAAATTAAGTTATTAAATCAATTTAATAACTTACAAACTCCAACATATTTCTAACATTTCTTCTTAAAATTAAAGTGAATTCTTCAACTTTTTAAGTTGAAAGATTAGTAAGGATGGCAATGGATCGAGGCTAGGTTCAAGCCTCCCAAGCTTGAGCCTTACGAGACATCTTCTGCTGCAACCGAGTCTAAATCGAGGCCCCATCAAATTTGAGCTCGACTTATTTTTTAATTAGAACATAGACAAAACAATTTTTGCATAAAAGGTCAGCGTTTGTCGTAATAGTTGTTGGGTCGGACCTGATAGCCCGAATCTAAACCTGAGCTCAGCCTAAAGCTTGACACCTGGTCCAGGCCTGGCGGTGAGACCTAGACCTAATTACCATCTCTACTCAGTAAGATGGACTCACTTCACCATTCTATGGACCACATGGCCCACGAGTCAGGTTGGGCCTAATTGTCAGCATTACTCGTAAAATGGCCTCACTTCACCATTCTATGGACCACATGGCCCCTTTTATGTCCCATAGGATTATGTAACATGCCAAAATTTTGAACTAATAAGATGTTCTGATAAAACCTTAGCAGACCATAGGCTATATAGCTGTATATAGGACAAGGATGAAACAGAGAACCAACCTCCTGAAATGAATCCAAATCGCACGCATATTCCCTATGTCTTGACCAGTTCTGGCAAGAACCATGACAAGAACAAGAACACCAACAGAGGGAACAAGAATTCTTGCAGACAAATGACACAAAGACAGACAAGAAGCAGATGACATAATGGCATTATAAATTTTGTTTGTTATTCTGATAACTTAGAAGAAGAAGAAGACCAACCTAATGGGAACAAATTCAGAAGACTGTTTTCTTTTTTGTATCCAACCAACCAATAACATCAAATTGAACAACATCAAAGCAAAGAAACACGATAATGGCAGCTGTACCAGACAGCCATTTCTAGTACAATCGAAGCACACTCCTTGTAATGGAATGTGCATGATTGGTCTTACTTTTTCCCCAAGTTGTTCTTCTACTGTTCCTCATAGGTGTCAAGTAGAACCGTAGAAGTCCATTATCGATGTTGTTGGGTGAATACCTTGCACTCCTGTTCCTCTCCAACACAAACTCATCTCTTCTCTTTCCTGCATGACCATTAGTCTCCACATTACTCTTCCTTGCACTACCAAATGTTGTTGCAGAAGCTCCAAAATGGTGGGAGTTTCTCCAGCTCACGCTGCTATTGCTCCTCAGGACCTTGGGGTTAAACCCTGCTCTAAATGCTCCTCCATTTCGGTCCCCTCTCAGCTCCTGCCAAGACTCTGAAAATGATCTCTCAACGCCGTTGGATCGACTATAACGATCATCGTCTTCGTCTTTTGTAACGGTTACCCGATGAATGAACCCCCAGATTTTGAATGCCTTGCTCCATCTCCTTGACTTCTTGGCCCCCTTCCTGTCACCATTCCCCACCACAGAAGCATTGTCTCTAAACCCCATATCAAAACTTTCGGAGCAATCATCCCTCAACGAGTTTGAATTCGAGTTTGAGTTCGAGTTCAAGTTCGGATCCTTATCAGGAACAACAAACTTCTGTCCATGATAGGAATCAACAGTAGCAGGAGAGACTTTAGCATTTGAAACAGGATTCAATTCATCAATTTCAGCCACCACAGCAGCTGCAGTCTTCCTGATGGAATTAGACATATCAAGGCTCTTCCTTCTTCTGGAAGATGAATCAGAATAGTACTCCCTAGTCTGAGTAGACCCACCAGGAACACTCTCATCTTCATCAATGGCGTTCATTAGTGCAGCCATTGAAGCTGCTGGTGGTGGTGGTTCTTCAACTGGGATTTGAGCATCAGACCTCATAACAACATTGACAGGAGCATCTTCCACAACTGAAAGCATAGTAGGCATTCTAGGAAATGTTCTTCCAATCAGATAACCATCCCAAGAAGCTCTTGGCTCATCGAACGAGTACCTAGGATCGTCAAATGAAATCCTCCCAGCATCAAGCGAGAACCTCGGATCCGTGTCACAAGATCTTCTTCCAAACCCATAATCAGCAATCTCCGACTGAGTCTCTCTGAACTGCCGACCAATCGGCTTCTCCACCGGCAATGTGGCCGACCCCGACCCACCACTCCTCTTTTTTAGCTTCTGTTTTTGCCTCCATTTCTGCAACTTCTTGCTAAAGACAGAAGCTGCAGACCAGAAACTCCCGGCAATTTCCTTAAAATCTCTTCTCTTTGTTTGAGAATCAAGATCTATGTGGTCTTTCATGGGCTTGAGCTCCTCCCCTCCCACTTGCTCTGGCTCTATCACAATGTGTTTTTCGTCTTCCTCCTCCTCTTCTTCTTCCTCTATAATCTCAGCAACAGGGTTCGAATTCGTATTCGCACTCGAACTCCTCGCGGGCTCGTCTGGAACAATCTTACCTATATCACCATCCTCAACACCATCACCATTACCTTCGCTTTCGCTTTCGCTTTCCATCACCTCCTCTTCTTTGGACTCGAAAACAGGATCCCGAACACTAGAAGTGGAGATTCTAGCCTCGATTTCAACTTCCCCACCAACACAACCTTTGGAAGATTGCTCCTTCTTAGATGGGTTTCGCTCGTCGTCTTGATTAAAAAGCGTCCAAAGAGTGTTACGAACTCTAACGTCACAAGACCTCCTCTGCGGCTCAAAAACCCCAGAAAAGCCCTCGTTTTTTGAAGCAGAAAACGACTTCGTCCGCCGGAGTTCCGAGAAGAAAGATGGCTGCTTTGACCCACCACCACCCGAAGAAGAAGAGGGTTTGAAGATGGCTTTAAGGGCAGCAGCAGCAGTGGAGGAGGTGGGAATGGGCGGTGGTTTCCGGGAGGAGGAGGAGGAGGAAGAGTGGTCGAGGACGGCGAGTCGCTCGCAGAGACATGACGGGCAGAAGCCAGTGAAGTGCTCGTCAGGGTGACGGTCGCAGGAAGTGGAGGAGCGGGGGGGCTGCGGCTGTAGGAGTTGGGGTGGCGGGTGGTCGGTGGCGGGATTCATCACCGCTGGTGGAATGTGATGAGCTCGATGCTCATATTATCATGATCTTGTGCTTCTGAGACAGAGCGTGAAGTAAATGTGAGACAGACAGAGTCAGTTATGGGAGAATGTGTTTAGTGTATGCGTGAGAGACAGATAGGAAAAAAACAAGAAGAGAACTGTGTTTGGTTCCAACGAGAAAGTGAGAGAAAGTGAAAGAAAAATTATGGAACTAACGGGAAAGTGAACTAAAGAGAAAAAGAAAACCTCTACTTATTTTTTATTTTACTTTTTCTTTCGATTTGCTTTGCTTTGCTTGGCTTGGGGCACTCAAGCCTTTGAAATCAGTGTGTTGGGGCCTACTAGTAAATAGATGTTTTGCTTATTTCAGTTTTGCAATTTGCTTCTTTCGGTGATTTAAATTTATTTTGAGATGAAAAACAATTTAGATTAATTTCAATAAATAAACTTATAAAATTATAATTTCGTGTTAATTAAAACAAAAATTCTCAACTTATATTTGAAAAAGGATAATTTTATTGGTATTATTATTTTTTATTTTTTATATTTTTATTTTTATTTTAAGTTTAAGATTATTTTTTGGTTTTTTAAATTTTCCTTTATTTATTATTTTTTATTTTCATTCATTTATGTGGGTCATTTGGAAATAGTTTCTTTACTGGTTAACGATAAGACTGCGTATTATTAGACCTCTTCAAACCTTACATTTTAGCAAGATTTTTACTGAGTATTGTTGTTATTGTTGATGTAGTAATCATAATCTTTTAACATGATCATGGAACTTGTAAAAACCAATCTCAGATTTCACTAAAAAATGGTTGAAGCAAGTCTCTTGAAAATTTCTTGAGATTTTAACTTAGGTGTTTATTATTTGGGAAGGTTTAATAATAAGCAGTCTTACGATTAACTAATAGAGAGGTTATTTTTAA
>JANZXP010000005.1:259325-283619 GCA_027576715.1 Erythroxylum flavicans | reverse complement strand
AAACTAAAGAGGAAGAAAACGAGGCAATTGGGCCATTGTGTTTGGTGGATTGTAATATCCATGGATTGGGTAGGTGGGAAATACGAGGAGTAACCATTTATTTTAAACATGGTAGGAATAGCAAAACTTGTCCCGATCTAACTTGAAATTAATAGGTCCGACTTGAGATGATCGAGTTTGAGTTTTTTTTATTTATAAATTTGGACTTTGAGTTGAATTCAGTTTCGTCTAAAATTTAAATTTTTAAATACAATAATGTCATTTTTAATTTTTAAAAATGAAAAATATAATCAAGCTTAATTAGGATGTAATTGAGTTTGTTTAAAATCCGAGCCTGATTGAGTTTAGGCTCGTGCTCGAAGCTTAAGACATAATCAAATTTCGAGTCAAGTCCAAATACAAACATATAATTTTGAGTCAAGCTCATGCTTACTCGACTCATTACCAAACTTCATCTTTGGTCACGGATGAAGTGGAAAAAATGTTGTTGTTTTCCGTGGTGATTAGACTTTTAAGTTACTATAATCATGTCTAATCCATCTTATTCTTTATGTATTACATTTCTTATAAATTTGTTGAAACCAAATCTACAATCAATAGTTCAATACCTTTCAAGTACGCAATCGTTGACCATAATAATTCATAAATTACGTATTATTCAATAAGTTATTTAATGAAACAAGTAATAAACTTAGAGGTGTAACTTTTGGTACGGGCCGAGTTTATCGAGCTACGAGCGAGCTACAGGTCAAAAATGATTGGCCTGACCGGCCCGATCATTATTTCAAAATCGATATCATTTTTAACCTTTAAAAAAAAGATAGGCGAGATTGGCCCGGTCCGCCCGTGGCTCGTCAGGGGCCACGAGCTGACCTATCCCGTCCCGACTCATTGATAATTCCTAAATAAACTTGATTCAAGTAGTATTCATAATACTATATAAATTATAAGTAAATCACTTAATGAGTTAAATACAACAACGACAACAATTCAGTATAAATTCACTTAGATGCAAAATTTAGAAAAGTCTAATAGTACGCAGCTTTACTGCTAACTAATAGAGAAATTGTTGTCAAATAATCCATATAAATGAATAATTAATGAATTACGCGATAATTTCAATTCTACTAATATTTATAAATGATTAGGCCTGGCAAAATTTCATCTGAACCGATAACTCGACCCTGTCTGATCTGGAAAAAATCAGATATGGGTTAGAATTTTTTTGACCGAATTTAACCAAGTTGAGCAATTTTTGTCCGAATTAAAATCAAATCTAGATTCGAGTTGACCTAATTGGACAAGATGTTCGAATTTTTAAAATTGGTCAACACCAAATATTTAAAACCGATTAAAATTGTCCGATCCAAATTAAAAAAAGGCAAAAGAATGATTGTTTCAAATTTTGGCAAAGAAAAAATTTACGTAATTTTGAATTTTGATTTAAAGTGCGCTTTTTTCTTTTTTGCTATAGTTTTTTTATTAGTTTTACAGAGAAAAAGAGAGGAGAAGAAGATGGTGCAATTTAATGGGCCTTTGCTATTAGTGAAAATCGACCAAACTGGTTCCGAACCAGGTTAGGTGTTTTTCAATCCGGTTCGATTTCAGGACAGTTTGGTAAAAAAAATGAATTCAAACAAGATTAGGGTCATGAAATTTTTTAATTTATCCGAATTGTCCGGAACCGATTTGATTTGAAATTGATTTTTTGCCAGCCCTATAAATGATAAATTCCATTCAACTTATATTTATAAATCTCTACTCCTAATTAATTATTTTCTCTGATTTTTTTGTTGATTTAAATCTTTTTTTATTGTGATTTAAACTTACATCCTCTTAAATTAAACCAAACAATTTTTTTTTAATATCGAGTTTTAATTTAATCCTTTTACTCAAAATCCCATTTTAGCCTTTTCCAAGTCCAAGACCATTTGTTGAGTTGACTTAGGATTTACGTAAATAAGTACATGCAAATCGTGTGAACATTAAATTATAAAGTTTAAATATTAATTATCTCACGCAAAATAAGGATATTATTGTTTAGTCATTTTAAAATCGATTAAAGAGTCCAGGCATTAAGTAAAGCTTCAAGATGATGAGAGTAAGATCCGGTGGCCGTTGACCGACGAAGTCGTGGCTGGCCACCACCACAAGTTAGGTAATACCGGTTACGCTCTCACCCTCTTAAACGGAGATGTCAATGGTATTAGAATTTTTAATACGAATAAGGTGTAGAGTCTATTAATAAAAATTAGGCTTGGGTTAGTTATTGTCAAAATTACTATAACTAGTCATTTAGATAGTTAATCATTACCACTTATAAACTTTTTAATATTTTCATATTTAGTCAATATGGGATACTCTAACACTCCCCTCAAGTGCAACTGGGACTGAACATCTAGTTGTCACTTGAAATAAACGTAGTGGTAACTAGACCGGGCCTTTAGGACTGGACATCTGAAAGGACAACAGAAATTAATAATCTGGATCAAACATGCTCTGATACCATGTTAAGTGAACAGTCATTTAACATGGTATCAGAGCCTCTGTGATCAAATGGTCGTGGGTTCAAATCCTACCACTTACTATTATTCAGCAAAAAGTAGAGTGAACTTATGCAAATTTCAAGCCCAAAGACTTCTACTTGAGGGGGTGTGTTAGTGAATATATAAAACTAATTAAATTGACCTCACAAAACCAATTAACAAATGGGAGATACTACAAATTAATATCATTTCACTTCCAAAATTACTAAATTTTGTTTTAATTACTTGAATATCTCTAACAATCAATGATTAAAAAATTTTAACCAGTTTGGCCGGTTAAATCGTAAAAATCTTGAATAGTATAATTTTTCAGTTTAGTTTTAAAATTTTCATCAAATCAATTAACTTTTATTTAACAACCTCTTCTCTCAATTAAACTTCAAATTCTTATAGGTAAGAATAATATCTTTCAGTTATATTTTAAATTCTTTAATTTTATTTAATCTTTAGCAGGTTTCATAACAGTCTAATACTGGCTAAACATTTTAAGCCTTAAAACTCTTGTCTTACCGTTTTAACTTTCGTTCAGTTTTTAAAACAATGATAATAATATAAGTACTTAACGAATGATTATATTTTCAATTAATAAATATCCTTTTATCTTTAATTCCAATTTTTTATATGAAAATCTGACATATATTTTAATTATTAAATATTGTTATCTTTAATTCGAATTTTTAAAAATATTTTAATTATGGAAAATGTTGAATTATTTGAATTTAATTTATTGTAGATTTGTTTTATAACTAAATTTTCATTTTAAATTAGTTACAACTTTTCTTTTTAATATTTATATAAGAACTTAACTTTGAATTATTGTATTAAATAAATTTATTACAATATCAATTGTAAAATTTTTATTAATGTTAACGGTAATTCCAAGTGATCAATTTGAAAATTAATTTAATATAATATAAATAAAATTATTAAATAATTTATTATTGTTATTTTATATTTATTCAATAATTTATTCAAAATATATATATATATTTATTGAACTCATGAACGTGGCCAATTTAAGAATAAAATCCATAATGTAACGTGACATGTTTTTATTAATTTGTCTTAATAAATCAAAGTTGGTGATGCAATAAATGTCAAAAGTGTTAGCTAGTTGCCTTCTCCTCTCTACTCTTCCTCTCTCGCAGTTCTCACCAACTACAAGCCATAAACGACTCCTAAAGCTTCGCTTTTCGTCGATATTTTAACGTATCATTTGAAGTGTAGTTGCTCTTGCTCCATTAACGCAGAGCTTCTCAGGTTTTCTCTCACATTATGGCTGCAAAATCTCTGCTTCATTCCTCGACAACACCAAGCTCTTGTGGTTTGTTCAACTCACAGTCAAACTTGATCCATTTTAGGAGAAGTACCCAGTTGAGGTTGGAGGCAAAGAGACCAAACCCAGAAACAGAATCCGTCAAATGGTCAGTATCAGATCATCGTCATCATCATCAGTTGAAAGTGAAAAACAAGAGAGATGGTTGTGTTGTGAAGTGCACGGCCGAGGGTATAGAGAGAGGAATGCTTGTGGGAGAGGCTAACGCCGTCAGGATACCAGAGAGGTACAAGGTTGTCGCTTTGACGGCGTGCGTTATGTGCCTGTGTAATGCGGACCGTGTCGTTATGTCGGTGGCCGTCGTCCCTCTCGCCGCCAAATTTGGTTGGTCTAGTTCTTTTTTGGGCATAGTTCAGGTATATATATTCATATATTGAGATGTTTTGAGATTATTTGATTTACCTTTTGGTGTCATTAATGCGTTTAAACTGTGTCGGGCTGAGAAAGTAGCGGGCTGCGGTGGCTCGCCGCCGCTTACCTGTTACCAGGTGCAATTGGTCCTAGTTTAAGATTTAGATTGAATATTTTTATCTGTCGCATATATTGCTTTTACTTCAAGAAAGTAAAAACACCAGAAGTGGGCTCCAAGTAGATTCTGCCAACCTGTTAATTATAGGATCAGGAGGACTAGAACCAAAAGCAGAAAGACGAAAGAAGACCCACTTTTCCTTTAACCTTTTTTATTCTTCCTTTCTGATGAAGCACAAACGTGTATCTGATATAATATAAGTTAATAGTGATCGACTCTGCAGCTAGGCCGTTGTAGATGTAGGCTGAGATTGCTACAAATGTTGAAAAGGTGCTCGCTTTACCATAAATGGACAAAAATTTGTTTCCTTTTATGTTTTAGATTCAAGATTAGCCCTTTGATTTAGTTGGAGGATTGGAGGAGATAGACTGCTTAAAAATTCGACAAGAGGAGAATGTGTAAACTGCTAAGTTTTTTTATTTCAAGTTTCTAACTTTAGCTAGGACAGTAACTAATACGAAAAAACTATGTTTTAGGAGGTTGTGTTTTCTTATCTTCATGTTACCACTTGCATTTTTAAAAAGCGCGAGGTGAAACTCATGAGTTTTAGTTAAAATGTTGATGTGTGTCCATAAAAAGTCATCCTTTTTATGGGGATACATATTCTCTTCAATTGTAGGGGGAGCCCTGGTAGACAAATATGGAGGGAAAAGAGTGATGGCTTGGGGTGTGGCCTTGTGGTCTTTGGCCACTCTCCTCACTCCAGTGGCTGCCAACCACTCCACTGGCGGTCTACTCGCCGTTCGTGCCTTCTTTGGACTCGCCGAAGGTGTTGCTATGCCTTCCATGAACACCCTTTTATCAAGGTAATACCACCATCTTTTCTTTTCCATGTTATGATAAGTGGTTGTGACTACAAACTTAGCAAAGTTATGCAAGGTTTATCTGCTTGTGTATTAGCTAGCCTGATCGAGTTAAGCTTAGATCCAGATTAGCTCAGTGGTGTGCATTTTAGCTGATATTACACATTCCTCAAGTTGTGAAGTGTGTGTGATTGTATAATTGAGTAGGTGGGTTCCAAGTCATGAGCGTGCAACTGCAGTTGGAATCTCAATGGGCGGATTTCACCTTGGCAACGTGGTAGGCTTCCTGTTAACTCCAATCATGTTGTCATCAATTGGCATTTCTGGACCATTTATCCTCTTCTCGTCATTTGGACTGCTATGGCTAACACAATGGGGAAGCTTAGTTGCAAGTGATCCAGGAGATAGTCCTTTTGTTAGTAAATCAGAGCTGCTGTTAATCCAAGCTGGTAAAACTAAACCAGATTCTTCAGTAGCCAAAGGGCAGCTTCCGCCGTTGCACCTTCTGTTGTCGAAACTACCGTCATGGGCAATTGTTTTTGCTAATGTAACAAACAATTGGGTGAGTTATATTAGTTGATGGCATAAGATAACACATGGCATAAGATAACACTACTTTGCTGTTGAATGATGATTTTCAGAATTAATTATAACATTTTATATGCTTTGAATTACAGGGGTATTTCGTTCTTCTCTCGTGGATGCCTGTATATTTTAAGACGGTAAGTTAGTGCTATTACTCATTTGGTTTATAGTCATTCATGGAAGCTTTTTTTTTTTTTGTTTTGAAAAATTCATGGAAGTTGAATACACTGAAGATTGATTAACATTGAAAGTTGGAAGGTCTTTTAAAACCAGTTCTGATAGGTTCGAATGCTATAAATATTCGGTTTGTTCTGTTCTGAGGAATGATTTCTCGGTTGGTCGATTTCATATTTTCGTTCACTGAGTCAATGCAGGTGTTTAATGTGAATTTGAAGCAAGCTGCTTGGTTTAGTGCTGTCCCATGGGGGACAATGGCAATCTCTGGTTATGTTGCAGGAGCTTTATCTGATTCTTTAATCAAGAAAGGCTACTCTTTGACATTAGTCCGAAAGATCATGCAGGTAAGTCCTTCCAAAACTTGAATCTGACAAGAAACATATTGTCTTTCATTCTTGAAGTTAAATTCCTAGTCTACTGAGGATTGAAATGCTCTTCTTACAGAACTAAATCTGTTGAATATTGATGAATGCAGTCTATTGGATTCATAGGACCTGGTGTATCATTGCTCTGCTTAAACTATGCCAAAACACCAGTTACAGCAGCTGTCTTCATCACAATAGCCCTGAGCTTGAGTTCCTTCAGCCAAGCTGGCTTTCTTCTCAATATGCAAGTAAGCTTCATTGTTCATCTTATCGAATTTTTTGGTCGGATCGCTTCTGACATGGCATAATTTCATTTTGTTTTTGGTCAGGACATAGCGCCCGAGTTTGCAGGATTTCTCCACGGTAAGTCCTGACTTATTCTACAACGTATTTAGAGATTGATCATTAGAGCTCACTGTTGATACTTGAAATTCTTAAAACAACTTGTGAATTAGGGATTTCAAATTCAGCCGGAACACTGGCAGCAATCATCAGCACTATTGGAACTGGTTATTTTGTGCAATGGCTAGGTTCTTTCCAGGCATTCCTGACGGTCACAGCAGGACTTTATTTCATTACAACCATCTTCTGGAACCTGTTTGCTACTGGAGAAAGGGTTTTCTAGTGTCATCTTCTACTTGAGAAGACTAGCTAGAAGCCTAAAAACTAAAACTAGGCCATGTTCTTGCAACAGAAACAGTAAATTCATATGAACATTTGTCAGTATAAAGAGGCTTAAAATGTTTTTGAGTTGGAATTAAATTAGGCATCATAATGCATAGAGAGTGTGTACAGATTTAGATTATTCCTTTTTGTATGAATTTAGTAATAAATATTGAAGTGAATACTGTAGTTACAAGCAAAGAATTGCAAAAGAAACTTCTGTTATTGATGTAATAGATAATTATAATGAAACTTTTACGTCCAATTCCATGTTCATCCTCAATTTGTAAACACTTTTTTTTTAAACGGAAGAACCCACAACTGTTATCCTTTGGATGCACACTGAGTAAATCTTCGAATTGATACAAGAATCTGCAAATCACTCCAATCGGATATTCCGCACCAGGCAAGCTCTATACGACAGGCTCGATTGAGATAGTGTAGATAGGGGGATTCGAACACAAGATCTTTGGATCCCATGCTCCCCATTCTACCGACTCGACCACCCCTAACTGGCTCAATTTGTAAACACATGTGAATGCCAAGTCCAAATCCCTTGAAAAAAAATTTTGAAATTGAGAAATGACAATTGTTAAATCCAATGTTTTAAGAACGACATATTTAACAGTGAAAACTTTGAATCGGCCAATTTTTCGATTCAGTTTTTAATTTTTCAGTTTGATTTAATTTAATAATTTTTGTTGTTAAAAACTGATCAGTTTATTAATTATTCAGTCAATTTTTATAAATTAATTAGTTCCTGTAAACAAAAATAAACCAATTAATTTTTATTTAACAATTTCTTTTTAAATAAATCTTTAAATTTTTTAATATGTAATGACAATCTTTTTTAATCATTTTTTAAATTCTTCAATTTTATTCAATCTTTAATCGATTTTATTACGATCTAATACTGGTTAAACCTTAAACTTTATGTCTTGAGTTGATCGGACTATAAATCTTGAGAATTAGTATTAAACTCGGGCTGAATGACTCGAGCAATTTGACTTCTAACATAAAATAACATCTCCTTGCGAGGGTGCTTAAAAGTCATTACTTCCTCCACACTACCTTCCTAAAAGCCCAAAAAGGCATCAACCATCTTAGAGTTGGCAAAGCATCATATATGGAAAGGAAATTATATCGTTTGGTACTAGAGTTCAAGTTGCCAATGGATCTTCTACATTACTTTTGCAGGACCGATAGATTCCATTAGATCCCCCAAGAACAGGCGAAGAAGTAATTAAACTTGATTGTCAGAATGGAGTAGAAAGGTTGGTCGCTTACCTACTAGATGACCAACTTCGTTGGAAGGAAAGTCATTTGAAGGAGCTCTTCCCAGATGATGTAGTTCGAGTTATTAAATCGGTGCAACCGGCTGGCTCTACAGATCACTTTTGTTGGCACTATAACAGAAATCACAGCTACTCAGTCAAATCAGGGTATTGGTGTCTACAGAACATAATGAGGTCTAATAATCAACTCAATGATGATCATATCTCTCTTTGGAAAGCAATATGAAAATCCAAAGTCCCTCCGAAAATCAAATTATTCCTTTGGAGACTTGGGCACGAGGTTTTGGCGGTCAATTTCAACCTCAACCGTCGCCTACAGACTCGAATTGTTGACCATTGTCCTTGCTGCCACAATTCGTCAGAATCGTGCCTGTACCTCTTCACAAATTGTAACCTAATTGTCCAATCATTTGGTCTATCAAGCCTAAATCTAAGACTAGATCGTATAGTTGCAACAGATATGAAAGATTGGCTTAAGAAGGTAGTTGATTACCTAAAGCTGCTTCTAAAATTCATGGAAAAATTTTCTGTGCTTGTGCTCCTCGTGTGGTCCATCTGGATCGCTCGCAACGAGAAAGTCTTCAATGACCGATCTCTCCACCCTACTGATAGCGTGAGGTGGATGTTTGTGGTTTTAAAAAAAAAAATTATACCGACTTTTAATTGTTTAGTGATGTGGCACACCACTCTCGCAGGGCACGGATTCGGATATCACTATTAATATCAAGTTCGGGTCCAGCGAGAGTGGGGTGTTACATGAAGTTTGCTGTGAAGAATCTAAGAGAGCTTGAAGGCATAGAGTCTAATTGGCCCTCGATCATAACCCAAGCCTATTTCGGGTGTCGTCCCTCTTTCTTTTTCTCTGGGCTCTCTTTAAGCCTTGAAAGTCTTGAACCTTTTGTTTCTACTCTTGTATCCCTTTTAGATTTGTACTCTTTTTTTTTTCACCAGGCTGGTGTTATTTAATAAATCTTTTGTCTTTAGAAAAAAAAAAGCTCAAGTCAACATGACTTGCCCTGGCTTGGTCAATGGACATATCTATGTTGCTATCATATCTATTTGGTGACTCCATATATTCCAAAGGAAGGATATGTGGTCTGGAAGAGTGAGTTAAGAATCAAATTAGTAGGATGTCACTTTCTAATACACACATACTTATGACTGGTCAAACATGAAGGGATAAATCTTTAGCACTAAGTTTTGTTTTTCTGGTGTAAGTGTTACCTAATGAGTATTTTGGAATCAATTTATGACAAACTAAACCTTCCTAAGCAACTTTTACTACCACCAAATCACTTACTTTTGTCTACAAAATCCTATTAAAATAAGTTCTTTAGACTGATATGATAAACGTTTTATTTATTGACTCAGTATCAAACCAGTCTTAAATTTAAAAAAGTCAACTTTAATGAGTTAATTAATTCAAATAAATATTAAAATATTATTATTTTAATATAAAATCTTATATTTGAATGAATCTTAAAGACGAAATAAAAAATTTGACTGATTTAATTTATTATTAACTTTAATTATAATAAATTATTATCTTAAATTTAAGGCGATAAAATGAGTAAATATTGAGATTGAAATTATTATTTAATTTTTAGTATTATTACATTGATTTTAAAGAATATTGAAAATCTAATAATTTGGTAGAGAAAAATATTCTTTCACATAAGTACTCAAAATGATGGTGAATATTGACAAAGAGAGACCCCAAACCTACTCCTTCTACACTTGAGACGGTAACTATTCACCCATCAAAACAATCACAACACCGCCATCTCTCTCTCTCTCTCTATATATATATATGTGTGTGTGTCTTGACGACCGAATTACACCAGAAAGTAGCATTATTCCTATTTTTGAAAATCAAGACTACGAGTCAAACTCATCCACGTAATCCTATTGGCTTTCTGTTTCCAATTATTGTTTCAAGGTTCAAACGTGGAGACCAATACACAAATCTCTGATAAACCATCCAATTCCTCTGTTCCATGCCCATCGAAGCAAAACCCAGATAGGATTTGCGTTGTTTTTGGCTAATTATCAGAGTTCTTATCGAAATCTGAACTGGGTTTTTTCTGTTACTTACCAAAGGTATGAACTTCAAGAGTTTGGATGAGTTCTGGTCATTTTACATGACCCAGCACTCGAAACCATCAACAAGAAGATGGCATTTTGTGGGAACACTAGCGAGTATTTTGTGTCTACTATGTTCTTTGATCTTCAGTAGGTGGTTTCTAGTTTTGGTGCCTGTGCTTGGGTATGGTTTCCCATTTTACAGCCATTTCTTCGTTGAAAGGAATGTTCCTGTAATTTTTCGGCATCCATTTTGGTCTCTTTTGTGTGATCTTAAGATGTTTGGGTTAATGCTTACTGGTCAAATGGACAGAGAGATCAAAAGGCTTGGTAAAAGACCTGTCTTGCCGTGTTTTTGATCATCTGCCTTCCTTCCTGGGTGGTTTTCTGCTTCTCTTATTCATGTAAACATATTTGTGCATTAAAGATTGAATTTTTATCCGCTGCTTATTGTATCAGACTGTTCAGTCATTTGACTTTCTTCAGATAAGCGCAGCAGTTGTTGGTTTATGCGTTAAATCATGTTTTGTTGTTATTTTTTATGCAAATTAAGTAATTCGTCACTAAATTATGTAATAATTCATAAATTAAGTATTTTAAATAAATCATAAGGTCTTTAATTCTATCAGCATTTAAAATATTCCATAAAATCTTTTCCCTTACTATCATTGGCTTCCAAGATTGGTGGAACTAATGTCCAAGACAGATGGAACTCAGGTCTCTTACTGTGAGGATGAATAAGATAGAGCTAATTGTTTTTTATTATATTATTTATGTGCTTCCTTTCTATTTTAGTAGTTATTTTTCTTAAAACAGAAAATAGGTCTCTTAGATTATAATAAGATCATGACATATGAGAAAATATTAGTTTCTTATTAAGTAAAAAAATTTGGGAAAAAGTTGGATTCTCCCCTTTCTCTTTGCCTCAGTTTCCTACTTTTTGTATCAAGACATAAATTCAAGGAGTATGTTACAAGTAAAATTGTCAGAGGAAGTGAACAAACAATTGGTGATCTTCAAAAACCCATAGAGCCTATTCAATGTGGATCCACCAAACAGCTTTTCCTGGAAATCTACATTCTATATGCCACTTCAAAGTTTCTGGCCTGTGTTCAGCTGAAAGGCCTAAGGAACCTCTTGTATCAACTGTGGCAAAACGGACAATGAATTGCATATCGTTACAGCCCGGATGATGATCGTAAACTAGTCGGTGTTGCGAGAAAATGATGGCAAGGGCATTGCTTCTTGTGGACGAAGAATAACAAGCACACCGAACATCGCCAGCATTGGGAGGACAAGTAGCCATTTCAGCAGTTTATAGTAGTACATGTGAAATGTAAGAGAGAAGTCATCTGAGAAGTATAGTCCGTTCCTGTCAACCATCTCCACCAAGACAGTCCCTGTAGTCCTTACTCCAACTGTTGGAAGTTTGATCCTATATTTTCCAGGTTGGTTGAAGACTTGGCTTTGCTTTATCCTTCTCTCACCTTGGTAGTTACCTGGGACTAACAAGGTTGTCTGCAATATTTGAATTGGATGAGTAATCTTTCATTGGATCTATCAAACTCACAGGCAGGAGAAACTTACAGTGACGTTATAAGGTGCTTGAGACCCAGAAGGGTATCTGTATTTATCAACAATCTCTATCTCCACCCAAAAGTTCTTTCCCTCCTCATCCCGGAAGGCTCTTGATGGATGTGTAACATAGATCCCTTCACGATTGTAACGATTTGCTAGATTGTTTCTCCCTTGATTGGCTGATTTCCAAGCCTGAAAATTTTTTTCTACATAAATTGTTGAAATGCAAAGAGATTATTAAAGAGATTCACCTAATGAAAAGTACAGAGAAACTTGCCTTGAGGGGATGATGAGGAGCAGGAGTTGAAAAGCAGAAGACATTTCCATTCATAGTTGTAACAATAAGGTCAAGATCATCTCCACCATCGACATTGTCTGCTAAGACCATGCTGTATCTGTAGTAGAGACATCCACAGCTTATAAAATGATGGAAGCAACAAGAGGCAGACACATAAATTTGGACAATATCTTACGAAGTTTCACCAACGTCAACAACATCAGCACAGGATGTAGGTCCATCTATGAGGTACAGGTAACCATCGAACGATGTGGTCACAAGAGTAAGTCCCCTACTTTTCTCCCCACGCTTAGTCAAATCAACTAGAAGAACCTGATTCATCACTCTCCCGTGGGTTCTATATGGGTAAGGACGAACTACAGAACCATCCTTCCCACTAAGAACATATATGTTCCCTGATAGAGTTGGAACTACCACATCAGTATGGCCATCACCATCAACATCACCCACCGTTGGACCCTGAGAAACAAAAATTACAGATTTTAGGTAGATCTTTTCCATGTTGGGTCACCTAAGAGCAATGAAAACTTAAATTTCTCATACACAATAAAAGGTAGTGTCTTTGTTTCTGTATATCAAGGTATATTACTTGATACAGACATTTGAACTCACCAGGTTAAGGTCCTTATATATAACTGGAACAACGCCACTAAATGCTACACTGGAAATTAAATCAAGTACCTTGTGCATTCATTGTACGGAAGTATTTTAACCATAATAAATCAACATTGCAACTAACCTGGGAAACAAGACTCTTAAGATGGAGCTCCCAGATCAGTTTTCCCTGGGAGGTCCATGCAGCTACATTTCCATGTGTATCTGTAGTGACTAGTTCGATTTTTCCATCATCATTGATATCAGCTGCAACTACTGCACCTTGAATTTCAGCCATCTCAAGAGGAAACTTCTCTCTCAAATTTCCTGAAAGAAATAGTAACCTTTAGCTTCCAACTATCCTCTGAAGAAGTCAAATCAAGTAGCCACATAGGACTGAAGTTGGAGAAACTGTTAAAACACCACTAACAATTTCAATAAGTAGGGGAGCAATTATTTGTGGACAAGAATGTAGTTCACAATCTTCATTTCCCAAGTGCCTTCATTTATCCTGAAGCAGAACTAAGCAGGGAAACTGTAAATTTGGGAGAGGTGGGAAGGAAAGAATGCATAAGAAATGGATGCAAACCCCAACCCAGAAAAAAATAAAGTTATAAACAGAGTCAAATAGCAGCAAAGAGTAGAAAATGACTCCTAGCACTTAGAATGTTAAAGTGGCAGTAAGGTAAGAGAGATCAAAGTACGACACGCCAGTCTGAAAGTAACCTAAACTTCAAGATCAAACAATCAATAAGGAATTTACCACGATGATCAAGAACATAGAACAAGCCAAATGATGTTCCCACAAGAATATCCAAATTTCCATCAGCATCCAAGTCAATCACTGTAGGAGAAGAATATATATATGCACGGTAGTTTTGAGTATCAGTGCTAAGATCCAGCTCTTTAGTCCACTTAACTTGCTTCGTGTCAAGGTTGAATACAACAATAGAACTAGTAACATATTTCCCAATCTCTATACCACCCAGTTCCTTCAAATGCTCAGGGTTGTCATAATACCTGTTAAACCCATAGAACTATTAGCAATGCACTCAAATTTGACAACTTTCCTTGCCAAAGGTAACACGTTAGCATCAAACACAACAGAAAAGAGGGTTGTTAAGTTAATTTAGAAGTCAAATAATAATTGATCTATAATTGAAGAGTGAAGTAAGATGCAAATAGATGAGATATGACAATTGAAGATAACTTACTCATGATCAAAAAAGTATGAAACTGCAACAATCATTTCTGACACCCCATCATTGTCAATGTCTGCTATAACCTGAGAGAGCAGAGAAAACATTAATTCAAATACAAATATCTTATCTCATCTGCCATATCTGAAGAAGCGTTCATCACTAACATTTCTACATTTCATTAAGTATTACACTTACAGGAGTGCATAAGATATGTGAATCAATATTCACATAATCCTCCAACTTCTCATGTTGTGCTTCAGTCCACTCCTCATCTCCCCACATGGATTCATCCACATAATCATCATAGTCATAACTATACTCATCAGCAAGCTCATCATTATCACGGAACAACTCAAAAGATGAGTCAGCATCTGCTTCTAATCCACCTGCATTTTCCACATTTGCTACATGAACTTCTGGATTGTCGTTCTCCTTGGACTCTGAACTGCCTGCTTGAGAATTAGTTGAAATGCTATCTTCCAGAAGACGCCTCCCTGTGCTTGCCCCATTATCAACTGAACCATTATTAGAAGAATTGTTGGCATTTAAAGGCAGTTTTATGTTTGCCTTTATTTGACTATCATCATTTTTCTTTTGATCCTCTTGATGGAGTTCTTTCACCAGATGGTCATTTGCTGTTATAGGGGTTCCACGTGTTCCGTCAGAAGTATTTGTTTCAGGTTTGCTTCCATGTGTAATTTCACTTGAAGAATTCATTTGAGGTGGACTTCCATGTGCACCTCCTATTGTCTCTGATTATTACAGCTCAAGAAGTCAGAATTGCAACTTCTTCACATATGTCAAAGAAAGATATCAGCAAGTCAATATTATAGACAGATTAAGGAACTCGTTCTTACAGGAGAGGAGGTCAGAACAGTGACAACTTTACATATGCCAATGAGAAATAATCAGCAAGTCAACATTATAGACACATTAAGCCCAAAAACATGTTGGTCGCTTATATTTAGGGAGTTTCTCACAAGCAACTGCTATTAATTAATGGTGACTACCACCTTATCCCAACAACTAATGGTGAGTACCACCTCATTTATCAGTTTTTTTTTTTTTCAGGATTTGAGTTGAGTATACAGTAATAGTAAATAAGAGAAATCAATCCAAAGCATAACTGACTTCCCACTTAACATATCACTAAGAAAATTCTTCCATACCAATCAAAATTAGACAGAAGAAAACTTTTCCTGGGATATAAACAACAACCACAACCCCGGTGCACAGGCTCCTCGCTTTATGAGAATTCAGGGAAGGACATTAATTGTACACAGCCTTTCTTTTGCATTTTACAAAGAGGCTGTTTTCATGACTCGAACCTATGATCGCTTGGTCACAAAGGAGTAACTTTACCAATTGCTCCAAAACTCGCCCTCTTTCTTGGGAGATAGATGAAGAAATAAATGAAGCAAGTACTAACAGTAACCAAGAAACTTACGTGATTCTGATTTCTTCTTGACAGCGTCCTGTATAATTTGGTCATCATGAACATCTGGATGAGAACGATCCACAGGATCAGGATTCAAACCCACATACCAATCTTTTTTGACTTTCCTACGAGGTACCTCCAGTTTTTCTGTCATCATATAACCTGAAACCCTAAAATCGGGACAGCTAATGAGCAATGAGCAACAACTGACAACTTCTCGAAACCATACCATAACCTTATATCCACACCAAAATTCTAATACCTGAAAAACAGCACCTGGCCATTGTAGGTAGCCAACACAATCTCTCTTACACCATCCTTGTCAATATCATACAACAGAGGGCTTGCATGCACCGTTGACTGGTGAAACGCCGGCCAACCTAACACATACACCACTAACAGGCACATAAACATCCCACCACACAAAGCCATCCAGGTATTTCTCACTCAAATCATCTAGCTCAAGCAAATTACATATCAAACTTGCCAGATAACCATGATTCAAAAATATACAAGCCTCATACCGGGCATTTTATCTCCGTCGGAACCCTCTAGTACTTCAAGGTAATGAACAAAAGAAGGAACTACAACATCAAGCTTTCCATCACTGAAACAAAACAAAAGACTCCATATATCGTCAAACCAAAACATTTCAACAGAACCCAAGAATGAGCGAACAAACAAACACACCTGTTTATATCAGCTATGAGAGGAGTAGCATAAATACTAGAGCTAACTTCCGCTTGCCATCTCAGCTCTAAACTCCTAGGGCACTTTGTATTCAATAGCGCATCCTCGTCTCTATTATACGCATACACAACAAAGTACACTCGTCATATTCAGAAATTAAAGAAAGATTCCATCTTTGAATTCGAGATCGTAGTGAAACTTACATCTCGGGGTAGGCAACAGCGTCGTCTGTGGCCTCACGCTCACGGAACTTATTCTTCTTGGAGTCCTCTCCGAGAACGGAAACAGTAGAAATGAATAGAAGGAAGTAAATGAACAAAACCCTAACGGATGCCATATGATAGAGTTTAGTTTCACCTTAACTTCATTCAATAGAAAAGATTTAGGATTGAATCTTTCGAGATGAAGGAAGCGGAAGAGGAAGAAGGTGGACTCTTTAGTAACTTTTGAGAAATTGCAAACTGGTCCTCGGTTTTACGCGGCATACCCAGGAGTCCTTTGATAAATAGGCTTGTTAAATCAAGCCCAATCTGATACAAAATTAACAGACTTGATTAGATTGGTAAAAACTCCATCTTGAAATTAACATTATTTTAATTAAATTTTCTAAAATAATATTATTTTAATTTATAATTTTAAAAAATTCAAAATTAATATAACATTATTATAAAAAATAAAACAAAATATTGTTTTTGGAAATTTTATTAACGGTTGATTCATTCGACCCAATTCGTAATAATTTTGTTTTTATATTTTTTGTAATATAGTACTAAAAATTGAATTTATTAATTTCCCAATTTAACCTAAACCCAACTTGAATGAGCCCATTACATTTTTTTTTTCCTATGAACCATAACAGTGGGAAATTTAAAAAATTCATTTAAATCACAATCATTAAGGGGAAAAAGAGGCACAAAACAATTAAAATTGACTATATGTATTAAAATATCTTAGGCCATTATGTGATTAAGTTTCGAATCAGATTCTTAAAACTCAAATTTAGTTCGTTGATTTCGAATCGAATGGTTCGAGCTCAAACACTTTTGCCCATCCATAGCTATAAGCTCATTAGGGTTTAATACATATCATCAGCCATACTAAAGAAGTGGTGAAGATAAGTTCATATTGCATTAGATCATGAATAACATCAACTACCAAGTACCAGCTTTCTGATTATGAGATTCAACAATGGTGTCCTAGAACAACAAATGTTACAAAAGGTGACAATATTTTCATAGAATATTCACATAATAACAAAAAAAAAAATGCTACTTGTTTCAGGGATTTCGGTTGTAACTATAAAGAATTTCTACATTAAATTTAAAGCAGACAATATACATTGCTGATCCTATTCCTAGCTCTCATCTGGACAACTATCACAAAGATGGATTTGAAAGGGGAACTATTTTAAGTGTACCAACTGGATTTATATGTAACCAACCAGTATAGTACACCACTACCGGAGGTTCTAAGCTGTAGCTAATTACAATCACCAGTGAGAACCCTCTAGTCGATATGCTCGAGTACGTGCCGAATTTACAAATGTAAGAGCAAGAGCACTCGAGCATCAAACATCCACCATGCACTATGCAGATCTGGAAATCAGTTAATTTAGTAAAAGATAATCACCTTGGCAGTTTCAAATCACCTTCGTCGTGGTGCATTAGCATGCTGGCGATGAGGTTTGCTATCGTTGTTTATCCTATCGAAATACATAGGCAGGCGAATTATCTCATGAATCTCGTTCAACAAAACGTCTTCTGTAATGTTGTCCCGAATGCTTCGCATCACCTGTTTTTTGATTCAATGAGAAACTTTATTAAAACCAGAAGGATTGAGGAAAATGCGGAAGTATGAAAGAGGGTGATGAAAACCACCTTCTTGTAGGTGTTGAACTCATTTGGTGAAGATTTATCAGTCCGAACTCGCATAAATATCCATATCTGTTCCTCTAAATCCCAAGAACACTCAATGATTTTCCCTGAATAGAAAGAGGGATCACCATCTGCAGAAACTGATGTCTCAGTAATGGAATCAAATTGTGTTCCAAGACTTAAAGCCATGATGGTTCAATTGAAAATTTCAATATTGATTACTAGATAGGCATCTTCTTACCAATACCCAGCCTGGGGAAAACATTTGACATGGTTGTCAATTATTCAATCAGTTATTAAAGAGAGGTATTAAGTATATGTAAATGTTTCATACGGCAGATATTAAAATGCAAGGATATGAACAAATTTGCCTTGACCTCTGAATGAAACTCTGTTCCCATCCATGAGCCTCTTTTTCCCTCGTTCATACAAATAGAGTAACTGATTATCATCAGCATCCACCTATCAAGACATTTATATTTGTAATCAGAATAGATCATCCATAATATGAAGTTGCAGAGTTGACAAAAATACCTCAAATAGAAAGTCAACTGAGTTCATCTCAGGGTATTTCCACTTCAACAGGCCTTCATGGGTACGAGGGACATAAGGATCATCCCAACCCTGAAATCAAATTACCTTTAATATGGCCACACAATGAAATTATAGGATAATGTCAAACATGTTGGAAAGGATATGGAAAGAACAAACAGAGATGTCCCGATATGGAGGCACAAAGAACAAACAGAGATTAGTGGGGAGGATAGGTGAAGGGGGAAAGAAGAATAACATTCTGTCAAAAATAGCAATGCTAATCACCTGGAAAATAAGACCATCTGCATCGTGTGAAAGCCTAGGAATAAATTCCTTCAAAAGTTTTGTAACAGTTGATAGAAGCCAGAAGTCTTTTCTCCTTACCTGCCAAGCAACTCAATAAAATCATTAACTAAAACAATAACGTCAGAGAAAAGCCGAGAATAGAGGAACACGTACCCTGAATGGCTCCATATCATATCTGTAAGGACTCCTGCTCTGGAAGGTATACTGGCGCTCATTGTTACGAGGTTCAATCACTTCTTTTTCAAGCATCTTCCATCGTTCATGAAATGGTCGCTGCACAAAATTTTAAATAGTCAAGCACTTACTGTTAACCTGATGACTTTTCATATAATTCAGCAGCGAAAATAGTATCTGATAACATGACTAATTTCTGACAAGCCAAGTTAGCATTTGGTTTGGCTATATATGGTCTCCTAAAAACACCCAAAAAAAATTTATGCAGTTGCACCACTTCTCTTAATAATCCCACCTGTCTAGAAACAATAGTTTCACACTACCCATTAACTACTTATCCTTCAACTTAAATTATTCCATTAGCCAGCTTGCAAGAGAAACTTCTTCCGTAGGGTCACATTGCATCTCCTTTGATTAAAATGTGTTTGCAAGGATCATAAATAAAATCCACGGGCATCACTCGATTGGTGATTATTGTGAAACGTGTTCACAGTTAGTCACACACGACAAGACTTCAACACTTCCCATATAAAATTTGAAACATCTTGGGTTCAGAAATTCTCAAGTAAATCTCCATTTCCATATCTTCCACTAAGCTATTGGGCCAAACTTCTAGATACTACATAATCACAATAAAAAGTGTATTATCAAATCATTCCACTGTACAGTCATTCAATACATACTGCCATATAAAAATAACATTAGGAAGTATTAAAATGATGGTCACAAATTTGATAATGAATCAAACCTCGATGACAGAAACGTGGTTTATTGCCATCAAATCATAAATGAGATATCTCCTTTCCTGCTTTTGTGAATCTGGCATAGTGTCAATAATCATCTCCCCATCAAGCAGTGTGTATTGATGAGTCTTATCAGCTAAACCCTTGCCAAATAAGAGAAAGGAGACATGTTGGAAATGATATGTGGAAAATAACCTAGGACGGTTACATTGTCAAAAACATTCAAGTCAGAATATACAAAGATACACACTTCATTTATACTCCTACAAGGAAACCTCATTTGGACCCTTCGAAAATTAAAACTTCGATCAATCAAATAACAGCCATCCATTGTAATTAGCATCATGTATCGTGTTCCATCAGCCTTCCATGTTGCATAGTAATAACGCTGCCTTAGCAGTTGCAAATTATCCCTGCAAGACCAAACACAGGAGAATACCAATATTTTTAGGAAGTCTGACCAAAAGGAAATGAAAACAATTATTCCTATCAACCACGAAATGGAAACTACCAGAATAATCAATCAAGTAGAATAAACCTCAACCTACAATCCAAAAGTGTGTAAAGCACTAGTTGTACTTCCAAGTCCACAGAGGCATTATTAAAATGAAAAGCAGATTGCACCTGCTGAGAGAAACAGGGTGCGATCCAGGGAAGTGTACATTTCCTCGCACCTAAATAAGAACATCAAAAACAGCAGTTACCCAAACAGAGTGTACCTTGCATAAAATAGCAAAGAAGAAAACAAGATAAAAACACAAATGAGTTCTGGTGAGTTGTTTTCCATAACAATTCGCAAGTATGAAAATGTATACACTGGTGCAATCGAAGGGCGCATACACATTTACTATAAATGTAACAGGTGGTAAAACTAGACATGATTAGTATTCCCATCATAGATAATTAATCCACCTAAGGGTCAGTCCACACCAAATACTAAGTGGCAGGCTACTTACTGGAATATTTAACTCCAGCATTTGGTAGCAGAAATGCCGCAATATATCCTGCTGGTCGCTTGGAATTTCATCTCCCAGAACATCATCATTTGTCATCATGACAACCATCTCATTATTTTCCTGAATTTAAACCATGTATAAACCCAAAAGCAGATTATCATTCTTCCTAAGAAATGTATGCCACACCAGAAGTAATACTTTAAACCTATGAAGATGTACAGAAAAATAATCACAACATATCCACATTAACCATTTATGCCATGAAAGAATAGCAGACTTAAGGATTGATTACTTCATAAACACATACATGCAATGGAGCAACTGGAGCTCCATCATCATCATCATCTGGTACAGCTTCACCATTGAGATCAAGATCAGAGGACCTCTTCCACTCGGGAGTTGGCGGGCAAACAACCGTTTCAGGCTTTCTCTCATGATAAAACGTATACAAGGCATCAATATAGTCCGGTTTGTATATTCCTGGAGGCCGTGCGTCTGCAAATGCTTTTATTGCCTGCTTATGCATTAAGAATTAGATATTTAAAAATATGTAACGAAATAAAGCACAAAAAATAAAATATCTGGAAGAAAGTATTAAAACTGACCTGTGTTACAGACATTGGCAGAGAACGCATTAGATAATGAACAATCATGTATCCTGTGCGATTGTGCCCATGAGTACAATGGACGAGAATATATTTCTTCGAATGTTTCTGACGAGAAAGGAATTGAGTGACCTAGGAAAAAAGATTAACCACCATATGTAGCATTTATCTTGCTTAGAATGTCATGTTTAAAGTGTCTTGTAATCAGTAACAGTTCCTAAATGTGAAAAAGCAATGAAGGGAATTTAACACTTCCCAGCAGTATTCAAAACCGCTGAGTAGCAAACAATGTAGAACTCAAACTTTATATCAGACCATGAACTATGGCCAATAACATTTAAAAACGAAAACAAAATGTGCAACTTAGCATCAAAACTGAAAAGCAAATGTCTCGCAAAAGAAGCATACCTCATAAACAAAGTTATTTACAGATGCATTATCTGGCACAGCATCACGCCCCCTGCACTGAATCTAAAATAAAAATATTATGAAGTTAGAAGGACCACAATGTTAAAGTATGGCTAAAAGAAAAGTAATCACTTTATTTTTGACAACATACTTTAATATGCTTAATGCCCTCCTTCTTCAAATCTGTTGTTTGATAGTAGCGAGTAGTATTTGTCAAATCAATCACCAATCCAAGCTGCAAAGTGTTTATTGAATTGGCATTCTAATCAGGAAAGTATGACTCAAAGAAAACATTTTTCAAGTTCAGGACTTACTTTTCTTCCCAAAACTTTCTGACGATGGAGGACTTGTTTGAAGGAGTATCTTTTACCAGGGACGATGAGATCATTGTACAATTCTCCAAGTGGAACTTTAGAAGGAATGATAAACCCAATATCATGACCAAAGGAAGGGCATTCCAGCCAACCTACAGTTGGTAAGAGTAACTTCATTAGATAACAAACATTTTCCCTAAGCACAGACAAAAGACAATCTTGCCTCAGAACAATAAGCTAAGAAACCAACCAGGAGGTAACTTATATCTATCATGAGATCTGTGATGCTTATTTGGTGCATATTGATCATTCAATGGTTGCCAAGAACTGTGTAAATGTCTCTCTTCAGAACGTTCGTTCCTCAAGCGTTTACGTCTTTCTTCGCGCTCCTAACCCAGTACGTAAATTCATTAGCCACATATCGGTAAATGTGCAATTCAAAAGATCACCAGAAAAGACAAACTGGAAATGACAAGGGATTGCCATTACAAACAAGAAGCAATAACAAAAATGAACGAAAATGACAGAGGCCTCTGCTCCTAATTGTTTGGAAAACTGAAAATGACAAATATTGCCATTACAAACAAGAAGCAATGATACCATTGTTCTCCAGAGACATTTTCATCAATAAGAATCAATAACCATGACTAGAAAAGGACCCCAACTTTCAAAAATCATAGTTCTCTTCCAGTAACCGAGTAAGTACGTAATAGTTATTATCTTGCCATGTCATCTAAACTATGACAAACCTCAAAATTATGCGCGTCAAGAACTAGGTTGTTTCAGTTAAAAGGAATCCTTATATGCTTTACTGAAGCTCATAATACCAATTTCGGCCAACCTCCAAAGTTTGTAAGCAAATCATATTTAAAGAGAAAGCTTGCCACCTCTTCCAATAACAGAAAAGGACACAAATCTCAATATTTTAAATGAAGTCTCAAAACAAGCATCTCATCCACCTGAGATAAATTTTCAACCAAGAAACTGCCTAGCCTCTCATTCATTGAAATCATTTAGAAAAGGTAACACATCATTACTCAAATCAGAGAAAAGCAAATCACACATCCATAGATACCCGATGTGCAGTTTCAACAGCGGTTTCAAAACGTTCTTCTGCCACATTGTATTCTTCCACGTGTCCTTCAAATTTCTCTTCATCCTCTTCAGGTAATGGTGAAGCATTCAAGTCCATGGGAACTATCATTCAACATCCACCAAACCACATTTACCAACATGAAACCTTGAAATGCCAGGAAGGTTCCTTGTTGCAGAGTGATTTAGCACATCGAAGACTGTGGACTTATTACCTGTACGGATAAAAACACAAAAAGAGAAAGAATTAACCTAATCCGAGCCCCTACTAAAACTTACTAATATAAGCACACCGCAACTACAACAGTCCCTCTGTAAAACAGAAAGCGCAAGAAACAAAATTTCCCTTCAGAACTTAACAAAAACACTGCAAATTTTGTTTCCCACGAAAATTTGAAAGGCAGCAGGACATTAAAAATCATAAAAGTCAATTTCATTCTAAAAAAAAAAATTCGTGAGCTTCTACCCTATTTTTCACCAACCATCAAACACCAAACTACATTATATCCTAATTGTGCGTCCTTTGCCCAATAACCTTTCATTTCCAAAGCTACACCAAAGTCAATACGGTCTTCACCTACATTACACTCATATCACTGACCTAGTACCCTAAATACAAAAACCCCACAAAAGTTTTATGCTCCGAGAAGCAGAATTTTTGTAGTACAAAATTAATAATCACTAAAAGAAAAACCTCATTCGCACCAATAAATTGACGACAAATTCTCGGCAAAACCACGAGAAGCAGCGTAGAGGAGCTGAGTCCTAGCGTTGCAGAGAAATTGGGAGTCGCACGATCACGGAAATTTCTGCTAACAAGCTTCAAAAACCCTACAATTAGAGTGCCGTTGACAAAACTTGAGCTTCTTCTCTTCGAAACCCTAGAGAGAGACAGGGAAGGTTTGGTTTGAGGTTTGTTGGCCTTTAGAGAGAGAGAGTAAAAGGCTTTATATTTAATGAACTCAGGTCGCTACTCAGAGAGAGAGAGAGAGAGGGAAGGGAAGAGAAGCAATTTCACGAAATTTTGGGGTTAGAAAATTGTGAATATTTAATTTTCATAAATAATTTGGGAATTATTAATTGGAAAATGAAATACGTGAAATTTTG
>JANZXP010000005.1:223076-257661 GCA_027576715.1 Erythroxylum flavicans | reverse complement strand
GGTGGAGAAAGTGGTGGCCTCTTCGGATCTGCGTGGAGGAACGACGATGAAGGGAGGAGCACTGGAGGACAGGAGCGAAGGAGGTGAGGGCGAGAGGGAACATTGGCGGCGGTGAGGCGGGCGGCGCGGGGACGCAAGAGGAGGCAACACAGCATAGAGAGAGAAGAAGAGAGGAGACGCGGTGAGAGACGAAGAAGATAGTGAGAGTCGGTGTGGGGGTGGGTTTAGGGTAAAATTTTTTTCCAATTTTACATAATGGTCCCCCAAGTTTTCAACTTTTACAGTACCAGTCGGTACCGACCGAAAACCACCGGTATCGGCCGGTATCTGCCGCCGGTACCGATGGGTATGAGTACCGTACCAACCAGTGGCCGGAACAGTACAGTACCCCAATTCACTGGGTTCAATCATAACCTTACTTTTTAAAAAATGATTGACTCAATTAATATTTTAAAAACTAGACTGCAAGTTAAATGGATAAAATAAGAAGTTTCAGGTTTAAAAAGTTCAACTAGTATTTTACTGCTATAAAAAAGCTAAATGTTGAATAAAATTTAAGAAATTGAAATATACTTAAAAGAGATTATCCTTCCTGAAAGTTTAATTAAATAAATTGTTAAATAAAAATTAATTTTTAATTTTAGTTTATAAAAACTTATTAAATAATAAAAATCGACCGATTAATTGATAAATTGATCAATTTTTTATAATAAGAATTGTTAAAGTAAATCAAACCAAAAAGTTAAAAGTTGAACCGAAAAGTTGGCCAATTCAAGAAGTTTACAGTTGAATCGACTGATTTAATTGAATTTTTTTAATCATTAGTAAATCAAATTGAAAAGTTAAAAATTGAACTGAAAAGTTAGCCAATTTAAGAATTTTACAATTGAATCGACTGAATTAATTGAATTTTTTAATCATTAATAAATCAAACTAAAAAGTTAAAAATTAAATTAAAAATTAATCAATTAAAAATTTTTACGATTAAATTGACCGAATCGACTGAATTTTTTAATCATCATTCTGACGATTTAATCACGATAAAATTTGTTAACATCTAAAGCTCACATCGAAAAGTACTAAATTAAAAGGTATTGTTAGTGATCTATCACTTAAAATTGAAGCAAAACTAAAGGCGACATAATATCACATCAAGCCATTGCTTGGTTACTTTAAGCGTCATTATTACACTAATTGTCTAATAATTCAACTTTATCAATTATGTATATGATATAATATTTTCCTAATATTATAGATTTGAGAGTCATTATTACACTAATCATCTAATAATCTTACTAAAAGAAAAAAAGATTTAACAAAAAAAAATTATTCTAATAAAATAATTATTACGAATTATTTATATAATATAATATGTGCTACTTCTTGTTATAAATAATATGTCTAAAAAATCATATTGTTTTGGTGAATTCTCTTTTTTAATTCAAATTTAATCAAGTTAAGTTTAAATAAAATAATTGTATTAAGGCAATTATGACCCTGTTTGGGCTAATTCTATTAGTTATTAGCTGATAGCTGACTGTATCGGCTAATTTGACCAGCAGATTGTATTAGCTGTTTGTTAGAAATGTTTGGTAAAATTAGTTAGTTAATATTGTGTAAAATGACTTATAAAGATATGAATTTAAAAAAATTATTGATGATATGAGTATTATATTTTAATATTTCAATATTTTTTTAAGAATTTAAATTTTAGATATTTAATTTTACAAAAAATAAGTTTATAATAATAATAATAATAATAGTAATAATAATAATAATGACGACTACGAGATACTTAAAATAGGCCCAAAATTAATAATTATTGAAAAAAATAAAACTTCACCAATAATTACATGTGCAGCATATAAGATTGAGAAGAGGCAATAAAGAAAAAAAGAGTGTTTTTGACTTTTTGGTTCATTTTGGTCTTATAATCTAAGAGATAAGCAAATATACTCATTTGAGTCTGCAAAGACTTAAAGATTAATAAATTCATAGTGAGTATATACACTACAAGTTGCTCCACTTTGTTGCTGTCCGTAGGTTTTAGAAAGGGCACAATATGTCATTTATAATAAGCTGAAGCAAAACATTACTTCTCCTGAGTTTTTAAAAATTTAGTTGATTGAGTTCAATCAATCAACTGATTACTAAACACTAAGAATAGCTGATTAACAAGGCCAGTCAACTAAATTTATTCAATCAGTTATTTTTTTTAACTGATCAGCTAACAACTAAACGAGACCTATATATATATATATATATTTTATTGTATAATATATATATTATATTTTAGATGTGCGTATCACGCCCCCGGCGCATCGCAGAGGAAAGTAGAGAAAATGACAAAAAGAGGTCAAACGAATGAAGGATTCTAAAAGTGTCTTGCTCCTATAGGCTAGGGGAGCGGTCTTACTAGAGCAGGCCAAGCCATAGGATAGGACTACCGATGGTTTTCTTCAATCGAAATTAAAGCTATTAAGCAACATTTGAAAATGACATTTACACCCAATCAGGAGCTAGCCCGAAGTTAAGGAACTTGGCATTAATTGACCAGATTTAGGGTTTTTGTTTTAAAATTTCAGATTTTAAACTCAATTTTAAGTAAAAATGATGTTATTTTTTAAATTGTAAATTAAAAAATAATTGGCCCAAGTGCTAAGCAACAAAATCTTCTGTTCCAAGATACCCTATTCCCTCTGTCTCGTGAAATATCGTTCGCCTAATTTTGTTTTACTTCTTGCAATATGCGGTAGAAAATTAACGACACACCTTCGGAACAGGCTATTGGGCATAGGTGATCCTGTGTCGGGTGCTAATGTCCAAGCTCTGTCTTGCTTGAACTTAGATTTAATATGACATAAAATTCTTGTTTCTTTTTTTGACGTTTCAATTCTGTGTTATTTAATTTTATCCACACGTTTCTATGTAAATATTTAGATTAGATTTAATAAAATAGAGTAGAAAGTGATTTACGAGAACAGAAAATCTATTCCCCCTATATCTTAGGTCCGATTAAACTTTAGACTTTAGGTAAAGTTCGGGTTACCTTTACAACATTAGCATCCTTAACAAACTAGACTACTTGATTATTGTCACTTAAAGAGTTGTTTGTGTTACAAATAACAAACAATTTAAACTTAAGTTATTATTTTTTATATATACACAAAATAAATCTAAAAATATATAATAATTTATTAAATATATACTTAAATAAATTATTTAATAAATTAACGAGTGGCGCTGAATAATAAACTTAAGTTATTTGGTAAAATTAAAATCTTATTTGAGATTTCTAAGAATTTTTTAATAAATTGAATAACTCCCTAAAAGAAGTTTATATTTATTTTTATAGTTCAATTACCTTTTTTGTTAATCCTTTTTTAATTTGTCACTTTTCGTAAACTAATTAATTTTTATAATATAAAAAAATCTAATTAATTTTTATTTAATAATTTTAATTAAAATTAAAATTCTTTAATAAATACGTTTTCCTTCTATTATATTTTAAAATTTTAATTCATTTAATCATATTTTAAAATTTTAATTCTTATTTAATTTTTAACTGATCAAATTTTTTAAATCTTAAAATTTTAATCTTATCAATCTAATTTACTACCAATTTTTAAAACATTGAATAATATAAACTCCTTGCTTTGCCGTTTACGTAACTTTTATAAGAAAGTTACGGTTGTTAACTTCTTTGCTAAGAAGTAGGCATGTTAATGAGTCAGATCGGGTTGGGCCAATCTCATATTAGTCTGCATGTCAGGATGGGTCAATTTGTGACTCGACTCGTCTATTTATTTTTTAGATAAAAGAAATCAAAATGACGTCGTTTTAAATAAAATGACGTCGTTTTAAAAAAAATAGGCGACCGATCATATTCAATCTATAGCCCACTTGTAGCCTGACTAATCCGGGACAAAGCTGAGCCGAGTGGGCCAGGCCATAATTGCATAATATAAACTCCTTGCTTTGTCGTTTATGTTACTTTTATAAGAAAGTTACCGTTGTTAACTTCTTTGTTAAGACATTTAATCCGTATGTACGAGTATAATGTTATAACTAAGGATGACGATGACAACTCCATCTACTTTTAAACGGACCTTTTCAGTGTATTTCTTCCTCTCCTTTCTGCCATAAGGCAATTGGACAAGGAAATGCTCTGTTCTCATTACCCTCTTCCCCTTGTTCCTATTACCCTATTCTCCTTGGTGAACAACATATCAGCTACTTTCTAGCTAATTTAAGCTGAAATCAGCTGTTTACTGTTTTAAACAGCTGAAATTTTTGTTTGGTAAAAAAATGACTAATTAGCAGATTTATCTCAAATTGTTGAATTTAGAAAAGCTCCACAATAGCAATGTTTTCATCTTTGCAAGTGAATTTATGCCTAATTAAAATTAATTAATTGTGCTATAATGTAGCATACTTGAATTATTATTAATTATGCATAACGCTGTAGCAAATTAATTATTATGAATAGTCCCATGCATGGCATTATATTGTGCTTATGAATTATACACGAAACATTTGTAAATTTTTTGTAAAATTTAATTTTTGTTTTATTTTTTATCATTGTTAAAATTAAAATTTTTGAATCGTGACCTTATAAATTTTTTAAGTCATATCCTTATAAGTAATTTTTAATTTATTAAATAATAAAATTCATACATTTTTAATTTATTAAATAATAAATTCATACATATTATATGAAAATACTAATATGAATGATAGTAGCTTGCTATATCATCATTCATATTAATAGAAAATTTAACGTTGGATTATTATTATTATTATTATTATTATTATTATTATTATAAACTTAATTTTGTAAAATTAAATATCAAAAATCTAAATTCTTATAAAAATATTCAACGAAATACTAAGAAATATAATATTTATGCCCTTATAATTTTTTTAAAAACCCATGCTCTCATAGGTCTTTTTACACATCAACAGCTAATATTAAATAGCTAATTTTACTAAACATCTTTAATAAATAGTTGATGTTATCCACTGGTCAAATCAGCTGATATAATCAGCTATCAGTTAACTGCTGATAAAATCAGCTAATATAATCCGCTGTTTGCCAAACAGGACCTAAATGAATGAATTTTTATAAAATAGAGTAGAAGCAGACTAATAGAATCAAGTGATCTAGTCCTATTCGACAAATATATGTCGAGACTTGAGATTTTCATGTGATTGTTATTTGTGAATTTACCCAAGAATGACTTTTTTCTTTATAAATGATAAAACCATAATTACCCATTGGGTAAATTACTAAATCTACACAATAATTTATAATTTAGGTATTTCTTTAAATTAATCGACCAAGTATGATCAAACTTTCAAGTGAGTTCTTATTGGGATGATAAATCCCACATAAAAAAGAAGTAACATCTAACAATAGCATATAAGGTTGAGAATGAGCAATCCTCCATAAGACTTAAATTTTTTGGATGATTGAATCGACCTCATTTTCACCATAACTTAAATTTTAAGACAGTATTAGAGCCAATAAGGCTCAATAGTCCAGCAAAGATCTTAGAGCTCGAAAACCCCCAAATAGTTCACTTGACAAACATAAAAAGCGGTTACAATTGAGGGAGAGTATTTAGATAATAAATCCCACATCAAAAAGAAACAACATCTAACAATATCATATAAAGTTGAGAATAAGCAATCCTTCATAAGGTTTAAGTCTTTTGGATCGACTTCATTCTCGACTCAACTTAAATTTCAAGAGGTCAAATACAAGGGAGTAAACCTGAATCACATGTATTTAGAAAAATAATTAATCAAATTGATATCATTTCAGACCGTTCAAACTCAATATAATCGGACCGAACTCAATATAATCGAGCAAGGACCAAACTCGGACTAAAGAAAAAAACAGTAACCCATATCCAACCTGACCCATTATCATCTATAATGACTCAAAATCACATGACAAGCTCAAATCACAAAACTACTAGACAAACCATCAACTCAGAATCAAGTGAGGAACCCGAATCATGTGCACAAGAGCTCCCAAGATGCTTCTTTTTGAGGCTTGATAATGAATATGTAGCATTCGTGAAATTATGTCATCAATGGAACTATATAACAAACAACTGTAACCACATTATGGTCACGAATCAACTGGAAACACCCACCAACCCGAACACTACATACAAAACTAAAAACCAAGTGCTTTATTCCGGAAGCTTGGAAGCAAGTTCTTAGCTTCAGCGCCATAATTTATACAAATAGTTTGTCTATCAATGGTAAGAGAAACATATCCTAATACCAAGTTTAAATAGAAGGAATATGCTTTACCTTCATCCAGAAACTAATATGTTTCAGCTGGCAAAATATGTTAAACGCTACTTCATCCAGAAGCTAAAAACCTTGATCGTTTAGGGAGAGGTGACAGCGAGAAAATGCAATTTTGGAAAACAGAGTGATAGCCAATACTGGAGTATGCATCACCTGGAACGGCTTTAGAAAGCAGTGATGTTGTCGAGGAACCTGAAAGCCGACCATCAGTTTGCATCTCTATCAACTATTGGCAAAATTTTAGAAGAGGTCCTGCTAATTCCAAAAATATATGCAGTGAGAGTTAGTGTAGGAAGAGTAACAAAACAATGAATTTACGTGTGAAACGAGCAAGACTTTTATGTTTAATTTATGTGCAAAACGAGCTAGACTCACTTCTATGTATAATTTACGTGCAAAACGAGCAAGGTAGAACAGAAAAAGGAGCTTACTCTAAGCAAAGCCACTGTTTGCACCCACATTAATTTCTACTCTGGATTCATCATGCTGGTTAAAGTTACCATTTTCCAAACTTTTATCCAGATCTTCTATGGCTTCTGCAATCTCTGACTCCAACTGCTCGTGCTTTGCCTTCAACTCTGAGGAGTTCATAGCAGCTAAAAGCCTCTGCTTTATTTGTTGTTCCAAAGCCTCGAATTTATTTTTTGTTGCTGCATCAGGCATCTCCCCTGCTTTTGCTGCCTCTAATTTTAGTAGCTGGATCATGTTTTTCAAATCTGATGAGTTGATTACATCTTCAATTTTCTCGAAAGTTTCTCCCTTCAACGTTTCCAGCTTATCCTTTAACTCAGGACGAGAAGCCCGCTTGTCGAAATCTTTTGGATGTCTCACAACCTCAACATCCAAATCCATGGTCTTAAGATAATTTGCGAGTTCCAAATCTATCTCTTTCTTTAACTTGATAATGATCTCCTTTGCCTCTTGATCTAAATCTCCATTGTTGGAAGCCCTTAACTTTTCAACTTCAGCCTTTAGTGCTTCGATCTTCTCCTTCATATCAGGTCGGTCTATGACTTCTTTCATTTTCTTATTAATTTCGTGCTTCAATGCTTCACCTTTACGGCTCTGCTCTGAGATGCTCTTGGCTTTAGAGAAATCCTTCAACATATCAAGCTTATGCTTCAGGCTTGCATAGTTAGGAGCTGCTGATAAACCTTGAATTATTTCATCTTTTAGCTTTTCAATCTTGTCCATTAAAATGGGATGCATAAGTTGGCCCTTTGATTCGGATTTCAAGAATTCTTGCTGCAGAGTTGAAACCCTATCCTTCAAGCCCATGGCTTTAAGAGCGTCCTCAAATTCGATATCAACCTCTCTTTTCAGTTTTGCAATCATCTCATCTAAAGCCAACTCCGTAGGCTTGACAGATGACTCCTTAGCCTTGGAGATTTGCAGTTTCAGTTTTTCAACCTGTTCCTCCAGCTCTGCAACTGGAATTTTTCCTGCATCAGGATCTTCTTTCTTTTTCATATTAATTTTTCTCTTAGGATCAATTGGAATTCCTTCTTGGAAACCACCAATTTTACGGAACTTGAGCATGCGATGCTTTAATAATTCTTCGGTGTCCATCTTCACAAGCTCCTGTAAGTACCCAATCCAAATTATTAATACATTGAAACCTGTTAGACTTTTAACACAGAATCAATAAGAAAGACACACACATCCATGGATTCATTGATAGCATTCTTGATCTGATGGGAGGTCCATGACGGATCTGCATGTGCGCCACCAAGTGGTTCCTGTCAAATTTGAGAAAAAGAAATAGAAAACTTTTTCAGAGTTCACACTACCATGAAACTGTAAACATAGATCAAAACAGCGGTTGCTTGTCAAGGGAAAACTAACTATGTTGGAAAAGAAGAAAAGCAGCCCCAGTGAATGAAATTTGAACAATGGTTTCCCCTATTTTCCTGGTGTAAGTACATTCATAGGTACACAGGAAACTCTATTAATGTTTAAAAGTTACGCAACCTATCACCTATCACGAGTTGCAATATATCAAATCAACATTGAAACAATAATATAAAAGTGCACAAAGGAGAAAAGAAGCTATCAAAATGGAGGAGATAATTACAGGTATAACACCATCTGCAATTTGCAACTTGCACAACTCAGCAGCTGTTATCTTCAGCTTCTCAGCTGCCTGTATGTATTTAAAAAAACAAAAAATCTCTACAATGTTGATAGTCTATGAACTGACAAATCAAAACAGGAGAGATTAAAGAAACCTTTGGAGCAGCTTTAGCACTTTTCCATAGGATTGCAGCACATGCTTCTGGACTATATCATAGAAGTAGCAGATGAAAATAGATCAGTAAACATAGATATCATCCATAAATAATAGATAATTTATGCATCGTGAAGGAGAAGGGCAAACTATAACTTTGTTAAGAAGAAAAGTTCAAAGTGAATCAGGCAATAGTCTGACTTGTAAAGGTAAAGTGTCAAAGACAAAGATAGTTCTACACACATCCTCCCTATCTTGGCAATTATGATATCATTTGGACGACAGGACAATTAGAGTATTACGCACAAGTTGATAGTGGTCATCTTGCCAATAAATGGGTACATGAAAAAATGCTCCAGCAAATTCGGGATACATTTAGGAGCAAAATGAAGTAGAAATCGTGCAGTTATATGAATAATCAACTTCCAGCCAGTTGAAAGTGAGATCATATATACAAAATGCATGCCTCTTGACAAGTTCTAAGATTTCATTAACCAATATTCAGAGCTGGAAAGACCATTATAAAAACGCAACACAGAGCCTTTGTTTTTCCTGGGTAATATTAATGATCTTAATGATTCTCAAAGCAGATAATTGAGCAAGATAAGACTGGAAAATTCTGAATAGTAAACTTTCAGTAACATTAATACTTGAACAGAAACATTAACCAAGATACCTAGAATTACCTGGCAACATAGAAAACTGCATTTTCAAGCATCAACAATTTATTAGCACAACCAATGGCCAAAGCGCCACCAGAGCCACCTTCTCCGATGACAATAGATATAATTGGTACCTTTAGACCAAACATGGTCCTCAAATTATGAGCAATTGCTTCACCCTGCACAAAGTGGAAAATGACGTAGATAAACCCTCATGTAATGAAATTAACAAAATGCACAAAGTGAAATTCCTACTCACTTGGCCCAGTTCCTCAGATTTAAGGTCTGCAAAAGCCCCAGGTGTATCAATAAATGTAACTATAGGGAAGCCATGATGATCAGCATAATACATCATGCGCAAAGCTTTGCGGTATCTGTGTGCAGGTAAAGTTTAATCAGTTACCCCAGATTGTCAGTTTTCTACAGTCCAGGAAGAAAGCATATTAACCTAAACAGAATTTTTTCTCCTTTAGAAACAAAACTGGAACGTGTACAAGTAATTGTACAAACCCATGAGGCGTAGGCATCCCAAAGTTGCGCATAATATTCTCCTTTGTGTTTCTACCCTTCTGTTGACCCATGAACATGTACCTTCTACCATCTATTGTTCCTATACCAGTGACAATAGCTGGATCATCATATCCGGCTCGGTCTCCATGAAGCTCTACAAACTGGACAGAGTAGAATAGAAAAGCACTCACTCGGACAAGTTCCAAGCATTTAACAATTTCTACCTCACACCTCCCTTAAATGTATGTCATTTAAAGGATAAATATACAGTTATTGAAGATTCCAAAGCTAAGAGATTGCAAGTACTAAAACCTTCTCAGTAATGCTGAAAACGTGATCAAGGAAAGTAGGCCTATTAGGATGTCTTGCAATATTGACACGTTGTATAGGAGTTAGATGGGTGTATAAGTCCTTCAAAGCCTGAAATGGAAAGATGGTATCCATAAATGATAATATTTTTAAGACCTTAAGCCGATATAATGTAAAATTCTCCAAAAGTAAAGAAATAAGTCCTAGAAGTGTAATTTGTTCCAGAAAATAAAGAAGTCGATCCTCGAATTTAAAGATACACGCAAAGGGAGAAAAGGTCTTAAGCCTATGAGGAACATAACAAGAGATAGTTAGTTACTCCTAGCCTTCTTCTTTTGCTAACAAATACAAACTCTCAACCTAGACATATAGTTTTCCAAGTGTACAAAACTGAAATAATGACAAACAGAAACAAGATAGAGACAGTGAGCCAGCTAATATCCAAAAAGGTCTCTGCTATATCAGTTACATTTTCTTCACTTAATTTGACTTTCTAATCAATCAACTAGAAATATAAACATCAGGCATCCATGGAAAATACTGACCGAAGCAGGTTCATGAAGCTTCAATATGAAACTGAAACAATGAGAGATGTGGTATCAAAGGAAACTAACATTTATCATTTCTTCAAGATACTTGACAATTTAAACAACTCAAGACCACGATATTCTTCTAATATACTGTAATAATGATTTTCAGGATTTATGAAGAAGTAAGACTAATTAAAGCATAAAATTTTGTAGCTCTCATTGTCGACTCTCACATTCACCAAACCTGTTGATATTTGTTTTCCAATGATACAATTTGATCGCTGAAGTCCAAGCCAGTATCATTTGCCATCTTCCTCACCTAAAATTGAAAAATAAAACTGTAAGTAAAAAGTACACAAACTCTTGGCTATGCACTCGAAATAACACACCCGCAAAAGTCATTTACATCTATGATCTTCTTTTCAAGTCCAACCAGCGGCTTCTCGAAGTCCAAAGTAACAGGCTTCGGCTTCTCTTTAAGAGGCTTGAAATGCGAGAGGTGAGTGAGGACTCCACCTTTCACATTCGGATCCGGATCGTCAGGCCACGGATACTCGTGCTTCTTCACCTTCCTAATCCTCGCAGCCACCGTGAAATTCCTATTCTGCAAGCTGAATCGCGCTCTTCCGAGGTTCCGCAAAGGTACACCGGCAATTCCGCGATTGCAGCTCCAGAGAAGATCCGACGCGGTAGTTCCAGCGAGTGCGAACGGAGAATGCGACGTAGAAGCCATTCTCCGAACTCGAAGTCAACTTCCTCCAATTCTTCAGTCAAATCCGCAAATCAGATCTCCAAAATACCAAAAAAAAGAGAAAAACAAAATTTAGCTTCAAACTCTTTTGTTAGTCCGAAGCAATGTAGAACAAAAGCACAAACAAGTAACGAAGTTCAGTCCCTCCGTCTATCTATTAACATAAGAGCACTCTTCCTTTCCAAAAACCTCCTACTACTACACTACTAGTAAAATGAACAAAGTTTCTATAAGAAACAGCATAACAGAAGAAGCTGAAATCACTTTCTCGTACAATGAGCCTCGGAGAACTTACTGGAAACACACACACGCACATACAGAGTGACCGTAGCTCGCCGGAAGCTTATAGAGAGAGAACCGAGGTGGTGATCTAGTGTAAGGGAAGGAAAGAGAGGTTGGGGAGTTAATAAGCAGCGAGAGAGAGCATCGTAATGATCGTCAAGACGTGGCGTGTTGGCTGTTTGTTGATTCTTACATGTGCGCGTGTCGATACTTCTTATGTGAACCTTGGCCGTTGAAAAGCAGGAGCGGTGGTTTAACTGGCGCCCGTACTGTACCGGACGCTCGCTCGTGTTTATTGGCTCGATGGCTTCGATGTCAGCAGAGGTCAACCAGTCAGGTCAGGTTGATCAAGCTTTGGACTCGGTTGTTCAGAAGTCAACCAGTCAGGTCAGGTTGATCAAGCTTTGGACTCGGTTGTTCAGAATAGGCCCAGTTCGAGAACCGACAATTATAACAAAATTGACTTTGTTTTTCAGAGTTTTGGACTTCAAGAAAGAATAGAAATAGGTGAGGACAGAAAGTAAATATTATAGGACATAAAATTTTGTGTTCCTGTCATCTATTTATATTTATAAGGACAGTAACCAAATGCTACGTTAGGTTTGGTATCAGCTCGCTCCGTTCTGTGATCAACAAGGTGGGCCGGGTTAACCATACGTCTGACTAGGGTTATTTAATTTTGAACTGATTTAATCTCGAGTCATTTAATTTTTTATTATTTTCTTAACTTTTTTAGAGTTAATAAAAATTAATAAATTTATTAATTAATTAGTTAATTTTATAAATTAATAAATTTTTATAAACTAAAATTATTTAATTAATTTTTATTTTTTCAATTAAATTTTAAAATTTTTAATAAATAATCTCTTTCAATTATATCTTAAATTTTTTAATTTTATTCAATCTTTAATCGGTGTTATGGTAGTATAATGTTAATTAAAAATCTTAAAATTTTTACCTTACTGATTTAATTTCCGATTCTTAACAAAGATGAGAGTAATATAT
Organism: Erythroxylum flavicans; assembly: GCA_027576715.1. Taxonomy (NCBI): domain Eukaryota; kingdom Viridiplantae; phylum Streptophyta; class Magnoliopsida; order Malpighiales; family Erythroxylaceae; genus Erythroxylum; species Erythroxylum flavicans. Next base: position 245,058 of record JANZXP010000005.1, on the reverse strand, counting down.
ACAAGCCTATTTAAGAAAAGAAAAATGAAAAAAAAAAAGAAATAAATAATAAAAATAATAACTAAATAAATAGGTAATATTAATAACTAATATAAATAAGTTCGAAAATCATTTTTAAAATTGAAGCGGTTAAGCTAACGGAAAAGGCCGTCTACTGAACGACTTCCGCGTTTATAAATTAAGAAAAGGCCCCAGCGTCCTCTCTCCACAACTATCACCGCTAACGCCGTCAGTTCGCGGTGTCTCTAGCATATTCGGTCCAACAGGCTCCGTCGGGAGGACCCGAATACCGGAATATCGGTACCCTAACTATCCCTGTTTTAATTTAATCCTTTTTGTTCATAATTTGCCGCTTAAAACGTTGAATTGATGACGAAGTTTCGCTAAAGGTTAGAGTGCGATGTCGAAGGCGCTTCAAATTAGGCTGATAAAGCCGTCATCGGAGAGCGGCGGAGGCGGCGGAGGAGGAGTAGTAGGAGGAACAAAGCCATCGCCATCGGAGACCGTGACGGTGGCGTGCCCAGGCCACCTTGTGCTCGCCGACCTGCCGGTGGCCAAGGGCATTGGACCCGTTACTACTGCAACTACGATTAAGACCGTGGGAAGGCGGTCCCGTCGGCAACTTGGCGAGAGGGTTCACTTCTGCGTTCGTTGTGATTTTCCAATCGCTATTTATGGACGATTGGTATGTTCTTGTTTTAAAAATGTTCTTCTTTGAGTTATTCAGCAGAATTTGGAATTTTTGAACCTCGTGGAGGAATTTAGGGGAAATGGGGTGTTTATTTTTGTTTATATCTTAAAATTAAATGGAATTTAATCCCTTGAACTAGGGTTTGTGTATCAGTAATTTGGAGATTTTGAACTAAGCAAAAGAGGGAAACTTTTGGGGAATTCATGGTGTTGGTACTTGTTAATATTTTGATTATGTGATACTCGACCTTCTGGCCTATAAAGCAAGAGTTCCTAACAAAACCTGTTATAGTTTATTGTTAGTTATTGTGATTGAAGTTTCTTCTTGAAATTCTAGCAGAATTCTTAGAAAAGCTAACCCTATTGTTTACACTTAAGTGTGAAACGTTTGTTAATGTGACTCTTTCCTGATTTTTAACTCGAACCGAATCGATGCAATGTGATATCTGTTATTGCTTGTTGAATAGTAGCTTTGGGAGCTGCCATGTAGTGTGGATTATGCAAGTTCATAGGCTTCTTCGGGTGTGGGATGTGTATAAACTTCATTCTATTCTATTCCCGTACGTTGTTCCAGCATACTTTTTTAAGGGAATCAGTTGTGGATTTTAGACTCGTACTCTTTTTTTTTTTACCTTTTTCTTTTGTTGACATGGTGATCTGATGCAGAGCCCTTGTGAGCATGCCTACTGTCTGGATTGTGCAAGAACTGACTCCATCTGCTATCTGTAAGCAGACATCTAACCCATACGAGACGATTACTTCTGTGTACTTTTGTGTGAATCTGTTCTGTGAAGTTTTAGGAATATTGTTATTACTGAGTTGGGAGTTCAGAATATTGTTACTCTAATGGTTTGTTGTGCAATTGACTACTCTGGCATTTATGTTTGATTAAGAAATGCTAAATTAATTGCCAATAATCATTCTTGAAACACAGTTGTGATGAACGTGTACAGAAGATTCAGACAATCAAAATGATGGAGGGGATCTTCATCTGTGCAGCTCCTCATTGTCTCAAGTCTTTCCTGAAGAGGAGTGAATTTGAAACTCATATTCATGAGTCTCATGCTGACCTTCTCCATCCAAATGCTGAGAAAGAGGAGGGTATGGAATCAGAGGTTCAAAGTATGAGACAATCAACTCCTTCAGATTCCACAGTTCGAGCAACCCCAAGGCCAGCCGTTTCTCCTAGTTCAAATCCTCAGCTTCATGATGCTGAACACAAAGCTCGTTGGCAGCAGTCAAGAGAACTGTCAGTTCCGAGACCAATGATGCAACCAAAGCCGACATTGTTTGGGCAGTCCCAAAACTATCACTCAGAGCCCTATGGTGACGTTGCTCGCCCCATTGGCATGGACAACCCAGGCCTCCCAAATAATTTTCAACAGATTCCCCTGCAAGCAGAATCTACCCAGTTTTCAGACAAGCAACGAGGAGTTTTGTCGGAGTCTTCAATACCTGAATACCCTCCCATGCAAGCTATGCAACCGCCCAACTTTATTTTGCCTATGACTTCTAATCCTCTGATGACTCCTCAATTCCCTGTTCCTCCTTTTCAACCCGAAGGAGCTCAGCCGTTCCACGGTGCTGCTCCCTATGATATGGGCACAATGGCTAGGCCAGATTCAGGTCAGGAAATCGGACCAGAACAGGGGTCTTTATTAGGATTTCCACCTGGTCCAGCACCAGGTGCAAATTTTATGCCAAATTATCCTCAGCCATGGAAAAGTGGACCAACACCAGGAGGTCCAGATGGGTTTGGTAACTTGACAGATTATCAAGGAAATGTTGCATTTTATCAAGGAGATTATGGAAGGAATCCAGGAGTTCAACCGATGATTCCTCCTCACGCATCCTCTGGCAACAAGGTTATGGAAGTCATGCATGGTGGCAACCGAGTGGATCTCAGGGATGGCAAAGCTATATTAGCACCACAGCCTTTTTCACATCCAGCACCACCACCACCGCCTCCCTTCCCTCACCCGTCGCAATCCAGGCAAGCTAAATATTATTCAGATGATATGGATCATGATGCACAGGGTTTTGGATGGCAACATGATAATCGTGACAGTTTTGGAAGCAGCCAGGATTAGATCTACTACCGGTTCAAGCTTCCTGCTCAAATCTAGTTTTCCTCTTTTTATAAAATTTCCTTTTTTGTTAGAAAGCAATTACATAAATAAATTCAGGATATATGCTGTTGTGCTTGTTAGCTCCTAAATTTGGCCGATGAGCAAGTGAAGAAGGTAGTCCTATCCTCCTATATAAGCAATCGAACTTCACTGCATTTTGCAAGTAGCTTGGAAACTAATTGATATGGAACCATATTAAAGAATCTCAAATTTTACCTGAACTCCAGCTAGTTTAAAGTCAGAAACTCCTATAGATTTCTGTAGTAAAAGATAAGGATATAAGAAAGAGAACAGTAAAAAGAAAAAAAGAAAATAGAAAGGGATTAGGAAGTAGGAAGCAAACTCTGTCATGGTAAAAATTGTATCACCTTTGCAAAGACAAGTTCCTGATGGTGAGGAAACTATACAAAGCAATCGGCTCAGTTTCTGCTTTTTGAGAATCCAGTTTCGAACTCTTTTAACACAATGTCAAACTGCACGTACAAATGCCGCAAAATCTCGAGGGGGGATAACAGATCTAGTGTGTTCCCAATGCAGATCAGCAACACATTTCAAGTATTTCCACAAGACTGACAATCAATCTATGATCTTAACCTCAACTTCCCTTTTACCTCCCCATCATAGCTAAAGGACCGGCAAACATAAATAACAAATTGGTTCCGAACATTTAACTTAAGCAAGAGTTCAGTACTTCCTTAGATACATCAATTGACAGAGTACCTTGAAGAAATGCTGATGTTATCTTAAAAAAGACATATCTGTATAACTGTATTAGTTTATCATTTAGAAAAAATTTACTAACTTAAAACAAAATGTATAATGAATGTACATTGTCGCAGGGTTTAACAACCTCAGAAGTATGCTCAAGACATCCTACCTGCAATGAACCATTGTCACTTGAAAATATGAATTTAAATTTATCTCTTTCTATTCAGTTTTGTCTTAAGGTAACTCCGCCTTTTGAAGGGGCAGTAGATTCAGTAGCAGCCTCTGATGGGGAAGAACACTCTTTGCTGGTAGCCATTGCAGTTTTCAAATCCTGATCTTCCGTGTCTGGAAGAACTTCTTTATATGAAACAGAATCCTGCTGAGTAGAAACATCTTTGTCAAGAGCAGTCATTGAGTTGCAGGCTATTGAAGGAGCATCAGGTTCAGCTGCAGCCTCTGGCAGGGAAAAACCCTCTTTGCTGACAGCTATTGCAGCTCTCAAATCCTGATCTTCTATGTCTGAAGAAACTTCTTTGTATTTAACAGAATCCTGCTGGGTAGAACCATCAAGAACGGGCATTGAGTTACAGGCTGCTGAAGGAGTATTAGGTTCAGCAGTAGCCTCTGGTGTGAAAGAACCCTCTTTGCTGGCAGCTATTGCAGCTTGCAAATCCCGGTCTTCTATTTCTGATAGAGCTTCCTGACATGCAACAGAATCCTGCTGAGCAGAACCACCGTTTTGAAGAGCATTCATTGAGTTGCAGGCTTTTGTGATCCTCTCAGCATCTTCTGGAGACAGCCATTGTCCATAGCCATTAGAAGCTTCAGATGATAAAATGGGAAACTCTTTTGGGAAGTTCCCTCTCACCAGGAAAATGCTCCAGCCAGAGCCCCTCAGAGAGTCGAGATAAGCTGCCAAATAGAACTTCGAAAGATTTTGGGGGGCCACATAAAAACTGTCAAAATTGTACCATTCCGCGTTCACTTTTCGGATACAGAACCAATGGTCATGCAAGTGACAAATAAAAGCATTCTCCAGATCAGGGTCAACATGTGCAGACTCAGCCACTGGACTGTTGAAAGGAATGATTTGCAAATCCCACACTTCTAAAGCCTTTTGCAAAACCTGCAGGAATTATTTTCTCACAACATCAACTTTGAAAGGCTTCATTAGCTCCAACCAAATAGATCGCAATTTAACTAATAATATCTAGAATTACTGCAAGTAGATTTTACAACAATAGTTTGCATTCCTTTATCACTTTATCTTGGAAGCCCTCACCTAGTTAATTTCGACAATGAAATTAAAAATAGTGAAACAAGAGAATAAGATTTTCAAATCCAATTTTGTTTACATGATGCTTTGTTTACATAAAGTGCTTCAAGGAAAGTTGCCATGGATGAAAGCCACGGAACATATCACTCTATAATGTCACACCACGTAATGGTCACACTATTGGTACCGAGTCATAGCATTCCTCGTATAACTAGAAGGAAAAAGGAAACAAACTGTGGGGTCTTTACGCTTCAGACCATCTGTTTCTTGCAAATAATGGGAAACCATGGTCCCTTTCTCAAGTGTAATGCATTGAATAATTACAAGTCTAATGATAAAGAGCTATGTCCATGTAAATTAGTCCTAGTTGTTGCAATTAATTCTCTGAGGGAAAAAGAGAGTCATGCCTCTTATAGCACTCGTGGTTTTGGTACGTATTGAAATGCTTCCATGTTTAACCCTCCTTTTCATCCATAATTTTAATAATTAAATTATGAAATCTCTATATCCAATTAATACAGCAAATGAGTTGTTAGCATCCCACATTAATAAGAGGCCACCAAAAACTTCTTTCTGGGTCTTACAACTAGCTACTATGGAGCTACCTTCGTATTCCAAATAAATGAAAACCAACTGACTTGTCTGTTTGCTCATAAACAAGTTGGACCACTTAAATTAGGTGGTTCGAAGTTACTTTATGCGATCCTCCTCTAAATGGTAGTTTGCATTTGTCTAACCTACTTAATTCCTACCCTAGCTAACTATATATGGAAGTGGCGGCTCCAGAGACCATACAAAATAACAAATCAGATAGGTTGGCTTTCATACCTATAATAGTGGGAAAAAAAACAGTTCAGCAAACCACCTAACAAAGCTAGCATCGATTAAGATATCCAGATAATCCCATCAGATAGTGCCAATGCAACATACACTTATGATTTAAAAGGAATGTTCCGGTTAATCTAAAAGGTCTGTCCACCATAAAAGTTAGTATTAAGAATTATGACATGTTTATGGAAAGTAAAAATGAAAATCCAACATAACATAGTGAATGGGGGATAGGATAACAACAAACCAAAACTTCCATTCCTGATCGCATCATTACCATCTTCAAAGCAAACTTCATGAACATTTTACTTAGGATCTAAATGCAAAAGGGTCCAATACAAACCCAAGGTAGACAATTTTGTTATGTTTGTCCTTTAAAATGCTCCAAAAAGCAGAAAAGGAATAATCAACACCAGTAGTAACTTGTGCCCACGTGCTATGTTGGCAAAAATGTATAAAATACCATTTTCCTCATATGGACAAATCACTCTCTGTCCATCATAAGACTATGACAAATTCTAAGTTATGGTTTAATGTCCATCAAGAAGCATAACAAGCTGATCACCAACTAAAATACTGGAAAAATGATCCCCCTTTCCATAAACATGACTAGAATTCGAGAGCCTTTGGAAGGCTAAGAAATAGAAAGCGTTCTCACTATACGAAACAAAGCAGCGGCTAGCACGCTAAGATCAACCACTTTGAGAACTTGGAGCCAGGGACATAAGTGTGTAAGGCTCTGCTATCGGCATCAGGTGCATGCACGACAAGAATGAGAACATCCCAAATAAATTTCACTGAGAAAAGGATTAGGGATCACAGTCCCATCCTATTTATGTTTCCATCATTTCTTTGCCACGACTCATACTTCCATAATTGAAAAAAGACTGTGCACAAAATGTAAGCTCAAATATACTGCACATGTACTGTACATCTCTGAGCAGTCCTCATAATGCCTGGTCTATCAAAAGAGAAAACAAATAAAAATAACAACATGTTGATATCAAGAGTCATCATTTAGTTAAAAACCCTAACCGCTCACTTCAACGTAAAGCAAATACCTTTCAACTCCAAAGTTCAATACTTTACCGTATACCGCAGGCAAAGAACTAAAACAATTTACTCCCATTTCCCCAAGCACCAAGAATCTTCTACGATCATATTCATCCATGACCAATACACACCTACTTCCAAAAAGTAACTTAAACCAGTTTAACCAATCAAAACAGCAATCAATTCCCTTTCTTCACTAATCAATTGATCACTTATCTACCCAAACAAACAACAAGCAATTCGAAGAATGCAACTTCAAAACCAAAAAGTAAAAAAGGAAAACGATGAGTGGTAATAAAGTGACCTGAATACTAAAATCACCGCCTAACGAAACATTGTGAGACTCGAAGGATAGGAAGTCGCCGAACTGCTGCATGACCTGACGCTCCTTGTGGTCGAGATCCGTCGCAAGCGCCGCCAAGTCGACTTCGGAGAAGAAAGGGCCTTGTAACACCGTGTTAACGCAATGCAACGCACACAACTTCCCTTCTTGCACTTCGTGGTACAACATCCCTCCATTGCTCGCTCCCTCCATTTAACACTCTCACCACCACTACCTCCTAAACCTCACAAATCAATTCCACTATCTGTGTACGCAATTGAAGAACGAAGACATTGAAAACCCTAAAAAGCCATGATTCTTGGGAGCTTTGAGGTCACATAAATGATGCGAGTTTTCGGTGGGAGAGAAATAGAAGAAGAAGAAAAGAATGTACTAAGCCGCCTGCCACGTGGCATCGAACTGGGGAGAGATAAATAATTCGGGTCTAGTGCGGCTGGGCCCAAGTCGGGTTGGTCCGGATTGGTCAGGGTCAAATTGGACCAACTTGGATCGGATCTGGTTGAATGGGCTTCTAATAGGTTTTCGTTTGGTTTCATAGTTTGGGCCCAACTTGTTGGATAGATCGACGGAAAGTTAAAAAGTTTGTTGCATTGTTTGTGTTCGTTACTAGAGAAGAGCGGGTCACGGGTCGGGTGCAAATCGGGGCGAGTCGGATCAAGTCATGACAAGTCGGGTATCCAGGACTTAATTCGGGCGTGTCCGTTTCCGACAACGACCGCGGGAAGATGGCGGAATTTGCTACTGGTTTGGATTTTGGCGAGAGGGATGGAATGGAATGGAAAGAGGGTTTGAGTTCAATGATCGAAACCCCTACCTAAATTTGCTAAAATTGTTTCAGTTTCAAACTCAAAACTCGTGTTTTGGGATTTCTCAATTCAACAATGATCAGTGAAGACGAAGTACAGACATCAATGGTGGAAGAGAATGAGACAGACACTACTCAACCCTCCCTCGGAAGCTCAGCAATTTTCTGTCACCACTAAAACAGCAGAGAAACTATTGATGAAAGAAAGTTTGAGTTTTTTCAAAGTTGCATCTTTTTATTGTGTTTCAGAAATCTGGCAATCTCCATAATAATATTGCAAAAGATGGTCTTTAATTTATCTACCAACAACTTGTGTGCATCTTTGAAATTGAGAATTCATCGTAATCCAACAGTTTCTACAGTAAGAATCTGAACTTTGTTGATGTTGTACTAGGTAAGGACTAAAGACAATGCAATACTAATGTCTTTGTCTGCTTGCAGATCGGGGGTCAACGCACATGAAGTAGAGAGTTAGAGAGCATTGTCTCGTATAGTCATGAAAGAATGATCATTGTGTATCAACTAACAGTTTCTGATACAAATCTGCGGTTTCAGCTTCTGTTTGCAGTCAAATATCTTTCCATCCTTGATTATATTTTGTTTCCTTAACAGTGACACAATTCCAAATTCATGTCTTTGCTGGCTCCAGACTAGAATGGCATATGATTAAATTAACACAATAAAGTAGTTTAGTGTTTAACCTCTGTAGGGCTATACCACAACAAAGGCACTGGAAGCTCCTGAAAAATGGCTGATAGATCCAGTAATTGCCTTTGCAGCACCGAAATGTCTTACTCTGTATATTCCAGGAACTGCAGACCGTGGGATCCTCCATTCAATGGTTGCAAAGCTCCGAGGACTAAGTTTTGCAGGCCTTGACCACTTAAACCGCAGGCAGAAATCATCATCGTCGTAGGCTGAATCCCAGGTCGTTTTGGCTCGGAGAATCTCAACCAGTGCAAACGTGCCCTCAGTCATCAGATCATTCCTCGGACAAGCAGACCAGAACGTAACAGAAACCACGTCTCCCGTTTTGAATGTTGAATTTGAAGGCACATCTTCTTTAACGTCTCCAAAATCGACACCAAGAGGAGTAGCGTCCACCACTACAGGTGCTAATAAACTGATTTGCTTATCAAGGAGGTCTGGGGGCTGCGGACCAGCATTCACAGGCTGTCCGCTGAGAAGAGCTGCGGCTAGTTTCTTGAACTCCTGAATATAGGCGCTAAGTGTGTGAGGTCCGTAAAGAGTGGACGCTCCCTGACAATCATTACCATAGATATATAAGTGATAGAATGATACTTTATGAATATGAATGTGCCACTGGTTCATCTAATGCTATGCTAGAAAATTAGAGATGCACGTAATGGTTGAAAAAGGAAAATGAGAGTTAGCGATCCAGACCTCGTATCTCTGAACTTGGTACTCCTCAAATGTGGTCACATATTGTGAATAGGTATTAGTCAGTCCAGAAATGACAATGTGCACATTGTTGTTGAATTCTTTGCTACCTCGAGAAGTAAGCAATGCCTTGACAGCATCTCGGAGACGCCTACCAGCCATGGTAGTAAATTCTGCAGGAAAGAGGGTTGCCGTAAATTGGACATGCCCAGGGAACAAATGAAATACTGAACAAGACTGTATAGTGAGCGTCTGCAATGGAGTAGTGAAACACTTTCTGTAGCAGAGCAACGAGGTATCGTTATTCACATCTAATTGATTGCCATTTGCTTAAATGTGTATGTTCTGAAGAGATTGTAGTATATATACATAAAAAATACAAAGGAAGGGATTTTTTTCACCTCCAGGTACGTTAAGGATGACAAGTTGCCCGATTCGCAAGATTTGAACTGGAAGAATTGAGGGCTGCATGGAACATTCACTGGTTAGGAAAACATCAATTCGTTTTCTGGGGTTCAAGGCTGAATAGACATCTCTGAGGATAAAAAGAAATAATTATGTGAAAGGGAAGCATGTTCTAAGTTCTGCAATACACCACATAAAGCACATCGAGTGGTTTCTCGACACTTTGTCGTTCATTCTCTTAATTTTATCCTCTACTGTACTCTTTTTGTGCTTAACCTAGAACAAGTCTCAGTGTTCCTCCAACTTTTTTACCAAATTTTTAGCATTATCACTACTTCTTCATAAAATGTCATACTCACCGCCCAGTCATATGGTAGCTTCATTTCACCAGTATCAAGCAGAATAGGTTTGGGTTGATGACAATTTGTTTGTTCTTGGCTTGGTGTTCTAAGGAAGTTCCTAATCAATTTCCAGAAAGCATTACCCTGCAAAGATTCCAGAGACAATGATCACAAAATTTAGGAATCCCCAATTCATGAAACATAACACATACAATAGAATCATTACTTGCCTGCTTATCTCCTTGCTTGAAATCGAAAGCTCCAGGGCCATCAGTTGTCCCTGCAGCAAAAGCAAAGCCCATAGCAGCAGGACACGTTTTCACTACCTTGTTATTTAGCGAGACCTCAATGTTTGAGAAATCCACATAAGCATGCTTGTATCCAACCTTTCCCTTCAGCTGCTCAGATGCTTTGTTGAATAGTTCAACAGCTTTCCTGAATTGCTTCTCTCCAATTATTCTCGTACTCTCAAATTCATCAGGATACCTGAAAAATGGACATGCAAAGCATTTTGTCCTATTAAGTACAAATTACAGCATTGATTAGGAAAACTACTTAAACAAGTTCGATTTCGAAAAGAGATCAGGACAATGCATACCCTGGTCCCCGTCCATAGCAAAGTTCGTTCTTCCCATTGCAGGTACTGTGATTGAAATCACAAGGAAGTCCTGTGTCTGTGCAAAATGCACCGAGAATATTTGGACTTACATCACCACAGTTTGATTGACAGAAAGCTGAAACAAATCGAGGCCTGTCGGTGTTAGCTTTCCTCGTGGCATTTCTGACACGTTTTGTAGTACTCCATAACCTAGACACAGGTTGTCCTTTTAACGACCTAAATGAAGCAGCAAGTTCCATCAACTTGTCACCTGTTTCAAATAGACCAATCATCAGAAATTTCCATACTTTCTCTATCTTTTATGTGTATGATTGGGGTTTGGATCACATACATGAATCTGAGTTGACACTAGACATAAAATAGTAGGATTATATACAAATTTGAGCCAGCTACACCGAAGTTGACACTATACGTTGGATTCCAGAGAAGAGAAAAAGTTCACTTACTATTCTCATTAACCTTCAAGGATGAGGATTTACCACCGGCTGGGTTATTGAAGAAATCCTCCATGAATCTTGCAGCAGCTCCTTTGTTATCACCACTTATCAATGAGTTTGTGCGACTCATAGAAGTTCCATGAGTAGCAAACCAGTTAAAGGAACCTACAGGTCCCCATTCATCATCTACAAACTTAATGAGGGTCATTTCTTTGTCAACATCGTACTTATACTTGCTCCGCTCGTCCGCAGGATTGTTAAGATAAGCACTTGGACTACGGTTTACACCAGCATCTAAAAGCTCTCCTGCAAAACCATAGTTAAAGAAAAACTAATTTAACACTAACATAGACACAAAGTCAATAGATCTTGTTAGATTTATCATAACTAAGCCAGGGAAACAAACCAACCAAAATGTAGCAAAAAAAGGTATATTGATGATACAAGGTACCAACTTAGGAAAATAAATTTCAATTATTTCCGAACCTTTGTTCACAAAAATGGATCCTGGTCGAAGATTTGCATGAGCCTGTATGATGCTTTGCTCGATACCATCAACAATGGCATCAAATGACTGGCGAACAAATCCAAGAGAAGTTACAATATACACAACATATTGGAGATAGCCTCCAGGCCCAGCATGGGTGTGTATGCCACTTATGGCAACATTCTGCTCCGTGTAAAGCTCCCCATACCTTGTGAGAGCACAAAACCGTCAAGTAGATGATCCACAGAGACAACAACAAAAGATCAAATGTAAAAGTGAAGTGAATTAGAGCAAGTAAAAGATTCTCTAATCCTGTACTATTTAAATTGTGATTTATAACAACTACAAATTAGACTCAAAAAGAATAAATCCTATTGAAAAATATACAGAAAGTGATTATCAGACATTTATGGATGATTCTGTTTGTTTCTAGCAATCTAAATTTTGTACTTGTGCATCTTGAATCCAAAGCAGCGGAAGTTATCTGGTATCTACCTTGCTTTCAGTCTCTCCAGTACTTTAACTGTAACGAGCTGGGAGGCCATGCAAGCATCGAGATTCACATATACTACTCTGTTCCCCTGAGGTTCAGCCACTATAAAGGAACGAGCTCGCAGCCTGAAATGAACTCCAGATGCCACCTGATCAGTGTTTGCATATCCCATCATATTAACATCTGCAGCTGGTCCTGTTATGTCATAGCTTCCAAGGCCTATCAAGTAATTTGAAGCTGATACTGTTCTTTCAAACTTCTGCATTAAGAGTAGAAGCAGGAAGAGCCAACTAGACGCACGTAACCTCTGCATCCAGCCATATGGACCAGAACGGAAGTCCATTTTCTTTTCTCTAATCCTTCAAGAAAAGAAAAGTTTCATGAACACATTGTTCAGAGTTGAAGCACGCAGGAAAATTATTATTGGTTGACCAATCTGCAGTGTTAGAACTGAAACAAAATCAGAGCATTCTGAGATTGTGCTGCTGTAATGCAGGAAAATCTGAAGCTCACGTTCATCTTACGAGTAAAAACTGTTAATATAATGGAAGTAGCAAATGCAATCGCTTGATCTGATGGTAAATTGTTATCTCATTCCCCATAAATGAACAAACTAGCAAGCAAGCGAGTGAGACAAGAACATATCTTTCGAACATATTCAAACACCCCGTTAACAGAATGCCAATAAACGAAACTAAAATCTAGTGAATGCCAAGAGAGATCCATGACAAGGAAGTTCCAAGTCACTTCGAGAACTCACAAGATAAATCCAGTTCATATAGACACACATTGACAAAGACACAAAGAGAAACAGAAGAGAGGAATAATGTAGGAACTACCTGAAAATCGATTCCTGATCACGGGGAGCAATGAAACATGGAAATGAAATGGTCATTTATATAGACACAAACATTAGAACACTTGGTACTGAGAAGTGAAGTAGGGCGCTTTAGTCAACAGAATTTTATGTAAGACAATGTTGAGTTCCAGTTTTGACACCATAATTTATTCCATTTAGTTTAGTGACAGCACCGGCACGGGATTGCAATGAGGCAGTGCGTGTGAAGTATGAAACTGAGAAGGGCATAAGTGTGGACGCGTGGTCAGTGTGTGTGGTTGGTGAGGCCTTCAGTGAAGAGCCCTTTTGTGATCTAACAACTCCAAAGCACTCAAAGCTTATCGATCTTTACCTGGCGTACACACCATTGTTCCCCTTATTAAGTGCTTTGCTTCACTATAAATCGATCATGGAATCATATTGATTACCTTGTACCCCACTTGGCACTGTTTTGTTGAAATTATCGTTCACTAGATGTTTAAGCATTTGGTTGAAATCCAATAATACGTCCAAAATGACGCTATGTCCCAAGTCCAACAAGGTCCTACACAATATTTTAGTCTCTGCATGATCTGCAAAACCCACAATAAAGCCACCATTTTTATAGTTTAGCCTCGATAAAGCCACCATTTTTATAGTTTACACTTTTCAGTTCAGACTTTGGGCTTCACCATGTTCGATGTAACGTATCAGATACTCGAAAGAAACAAGCTTGCAGTGCAAAAAAGTCAAGATAGTTTTTCTTAAAAAAAATCCCAACTTCGGTGTAAACCACGAGTACCCTACCTGTAGCTTCTGTTCAATGCCTTGCTTCTTCTCTTTAGCTTCTTTGAGCGTAGTCTTCCAATTCGATAAATCTCACTTCCTGCGATTCGACTCTTTTCACTGGCTCCGATGACCGGGAACTCAAAATGCATTCAATCGAAAACCCAAATACTGGATTCTGCATTCGGTTCTCAAATTTCTTGGCATTTTAGATAACTGTTAAAACAGTGGCATAACAGAAAAGATTTACAGGAAGACAATAGGGATAGCTACGCTTAATAAACATATAGATCTACTGGTAGTTGAGTGAAAATTCGAAACTGGGCTTAATTCATTTCAATGTAATCCTTATGATCCAAGTGAAAATGAATCGCCTTTGTTTGTTCTCTCTCTCTCTCTGTTCTTTTCTTCTGTGGAGGATTTCTTTGATGGTAGATCTCTAGATCTTCTTTCAGTACCTTGTCTATTTTTGATCCACATGTTCCTCCAACATCGCCTACGCCTACGCCTACTCACGGGGATAAGTTGTCGGTTATAATCTTAATATGATGTTTCATTAAATCTGATCTACATAAGAGTTAATAGAACATAAATCTAATGTATAGGTCCACTTTGGCACACATCAACCTCTGACTATACCGACTTGCATTGTTTCGTTGAAAATTGAAATCGTCGTTCAATTGATGTTGTAGCATTTGCTCGAATCAAAAAAACCCGCTCCTTCTGGTATACGTCATGATTATAGTTTTGGGTCTTGTAGACAACGTCCCATGTAACGTATTGTATAATTTAGGCAAGTCCCAAACTTGCAGGAAGGCAAATCGTGTTATGCATGCAAGAGTTCTTTTCTTTTTCGTTGAAAAAGGGATCAAATATTCACTTCAAATCTAACATTACAAGAATTTTAACAAACATGTCAAATCGGCTCTTCTCCCCTAGTCCTTAATTCCTCCTCCGGTTCCTGAGCTCCTCCTTACCAGGTCACTGCAGTTGTTGAGCTCGTCATTACCAGGTTGCTTCCGCTCATCGTTGCCAAGCCACTCATCCAACTCCTTGGGTTGGCTGTTTTCAGGTTGCTCCTCCAGTTCCCTGAGCTCGTCATCACCAGTACCGACATTTTTTCGGCGTTCCAACTGAATGCATCAAGAGGCAAACTGATATTCAAACATCGCCCCAGTGGGCACACAACTCCTCCCAAGGGCCAAGGGCCATTGCCAGTTTATCTAACACGCTCAAGTGGATAAGTGGATAATGAAGACAAGCACGTTGACTATAGCAGGAAGAAAGCCACATCCGAACATGTTCAGATACAGTGGTCAATGGCAGGAAAGGAAGAAAGACATGTTAACAGTACTCGGGACAATGGAAACCACATTGTGCAAATACTAAACCGAACAAGGGTAAGTGGAGAAGCTAAAATTGTTTTCAAATCCAGAGCAAGCTTATAATGCACAATATACACGAGACAGTCAAAAATTTCAAAATCCAAATTTCAGGATATGCCATAAATGTTCTTACAGGTGGTGCTAAAATCCCTATAAAATTCCTCAGTACAAAATCTAAACCCTTGACTCCTGAGTTAAGATTGCAATTTCTCATCCCCAAATCGAACATCAGCATCAGTACCACGAGTTGACCAAGAGCCATCCCACTGCAAAAGAATATAGAAAAATGTTGAGCTTAGAAAGGTGTATCTTACAATAATTATGGAATTTAACTAGGAAGCCTAAGTACACAATCAGATTCAACCGCAAGGATCAAACAAATGAAGCAACATAGGAACAAATGTTATGTGTTTTCACAATGCCTTGGTGCCCTATTAACAAGCATATGCAAGTGTTGGCAACAGGCCGGGCTCAGGTTCAAGCCTTAGTCTGATCAAGCTTGATTTGACCCATTGACTTCGTAGTATGTCTGGGCGAGACTAATTCGCCTTGATTGATCAGGCTCAAAAGATTGTGAAAACCAAGTACAACACATCCTAAATATACGAGGACAAGCTTGATTATGCATGAGTATACAAGCCAAACCCAATCAAACAGGATCAAGGAGGAAGGCAAGCCAATTTCCCATCCCTAATCATTAGTCAATCGTAAGAATCAGAAAGAAAACAAGTTCCTAGTAGCAAATTGGCAAGCAAACACCAGGAAGGAAATTCTTGAGCAGGTTTTGAACAAGTATATGCCGTTCACCAAAAGCCCACAGTATCATATCTAGCTTAATCACTACGACATAATGACAACAACGACAGATTAGATTAGCTTCAAGTTTCTGTTGCTCAAACCTAGTCCAATTCTTCATGTCATAATAATGAACACCAAGAGACACGCATACCTAACATCACACATAATACCCTAACTTAAATAAGCAACTAAAGGAAAAAAAACCCTTAATTATACCTTAAATGTTGCTGGGATACATAAAGACTCTAACTTTAGCTCCCTGTAGCAAAAATAAACAAACCCCAATCAGAACATTAAGAATAGAAACCACATTCAAATCAAAGAGAATAAGATTAACCAGGTTACCATGGATTTTGGAGGTAGATTAGACTTGAACTTGGCACGAACAACTCCACTGTTACCATGAGGCCTAGTGACTTTACCCCAAATGCAGCGATAGTGGGTACCATTCTTCTTCACCTTTGCCTTATAAATATACGCCATTCGCTTACCACAGTACCAAGCCACCTCCTCTTTGGTGTTAACCCCCTCGATCTGTATCAACGACGTGTTTGGATACTGATTCGACTTGGACCTAACAATCCAAACAAACCCAAATCACGAAACTCTCAAAACAAACGACCAAACACTTAATTGAATTGAAAACCCAAGTAAATATTCAATCTTTCAATCTACCTCTTGTATCCTAGAACAGTTCCTCTGACATAGAGCCTGCAGAGAGAAAAATGAAATCAACCAAAATGAACCCAGAGTTCTTTTATCAGAAGAATCAGAGTTTTACAAAGAGAAAAGTGAGAAGGAAAATAGAATTGAACCTGACACGCTCTCCTTGGCGGCCTTTCACCATTTTCAGTTCCTGTGTAGAGAAAGCTCTGTCTTACGCCAACGAAAAGCCCTAGACCCAATCATGTGCTTATAGAGCAAGAGTAGTAATAGGGCGCGAACGGTACCGTCTACAGTATGTTGATCTTTGATTTGGAAAAACCGTTTGATTGAAACACGTGGATGTGAGGGTCTGCTGTTCGGGCCACAACGATTGTACTAAAACTGCGTTGACCGGTAAGTGTGTTTTATTTGACAAATGAGTTCATCAACTATCGGAGATTGTACAATTTGGTACTTAACATTCAAAAAAAACTTTATTAAAATTGATGTTTTTTTAATATAATTTAATAATTTTCAATCATTATTTTTAAATTAATATTATTAGTTTTAAATTTTAAAATTTTCAAATTATATAACAAATTCATTGCCTAAACAAAATATTAACTTTCAATTAAAATCTTTATAGTCCATTCAATCATTTAAGAATATTTTATAAATTTTAATAAATATTAATTAAATACTTTTAGGTAGATTCATGCTCAAAAGTAAGGATGATAATAGGTCGGACCAGATTCAGCCTTGTCAAAAGATCCAATCAGGCCGAGGTTACTAATTCGATCTAGTTTTGTTTTATTTTTAATTAAAAATAAACAACTCATTTTTCTTATAATTGTCAAGGTCGAGGTCTCATTAACCCAGGTTTAACCCATTGATCTCATGATGGATCAAGCCTAGGCCTAAATATCATGCTGGCATGGGATGTTTGGATGATCTTTGTCCTGTCACGTCAAACGGCTCAATTCATGAATAATAATTTTACTAATTGGATGATTCAAAATCTTAAAGAAAGTATGACTATGGAAAGCACGCAACAAACATATCTTTTATAATGAGCACATTCAAGCGTCTCAACTTGTAGAGGAAGTCAAAATGCTTTCGAATTTTGGTACGAAGGCAAGATACACTTTACAATGCATTCAAAACACTAGTGGAAGGAAAGAAGCATGTAACATTAAGTGGAAGAAACCCCCAAGCTATTGGGTTTTTTTAAATTGTGATGGTGTTGTTAAAGGAGCATCCGGATAAGTAAGAGCAGGGTCTCTTCTTCGTCGTTCTGATGGACGCTGGATCAGAGGAGGTTGTCGAAACATTAGGTGCTATACATCTCTCCATGCAGAGCTTTGGGCTATAGCGAATGAATTAAATATGGCACGGGACTGTAGATTCTGTCGTGAAACAGAACGTCGATTGTCTTTTGACAGTCAATCTTTTAACCCAAGATGATTATCAACCCAATGTTAATATCAAACTTCTTAAACAGATCCATATGCTCCTCAGAAGAGATTGACAAGTGGATTTGACTCATGTATATCGTGAGGGAAATAAGTGTGCAGATTTTCTAGCAACCTATACACTAACGATAGAAAGAGGTTTTCATGATCTGGAAGTCCTACCTGAGGAGTTGAATAAGATTTTACGTGATGACATCAAAGGTGTTTAGCAGATGAGACTGTGCAGGGCTCTCTTTAATGTACTTTTCTTTTCCCTTTTTAACGGAAAAAAAGTATTACATAAATTTTTAAATTTTGAAAAAAATAATATCACTAATTTTTTTCAAATATGATATATCATTTATATAAATTTATCAACATAATTATTGAAGATTTAAAAATTACAAAATATTGTGACATTTAATATATCAAAAGAAATATTATCTTCATTAATATTTTATTTATGTAAATAATAGAATTTATGAAGATTGATATTTAAAGAACTTATATGACATTAAAAATGTTATGTAGCCTTCCAAATATAATTTTTTATATTATATTTTAGTTTGACATATTCAAAATTTAAAAGTTTGAATAATTAATTAAAATTTTTAGAATATTAGATATTAAAAGTTTAATAATTTATAATTTATTATCTCTTAAAATAAAAGAAGTGCTAATTTAAATGAATTGAAAATGCTATCAACACTATTTACTTTAAATATTTTTTTTGAAGGAAATATTTAATGAAATGGTCTTTATTTACTTTAAATATTTGACTAATAAATTTATCAAAAAATAACATCAACATTCGGAACATAATTTAATTAAAATTAAAATATAGCAAGTTTCTTATATTATTATTTTCAATTAGTCCGAAATCTCACAATAAAGCGAAGTTTGAACTTTGGAGGGATCTGATAATATGTAGTCTTCTTCTTATATAATAAAAAAAAATTTCTGATAAACTCATGTATAAATGTGATAATAAAAGAATGACACAAATTATAAGAGTAGCATGAATGCAGATAGCAAATTTCTTTTATATTACCATAAATCACTTGGTTCATTATTATGTTATGACGTTGATGTTATTCCTTACTGGCTAAGAAAATTCACAGTTTAAATTGCATTGATCTGATCATAGAAATGGGGGAGAAATCCAATCAAAGAAGACAATGGAGGAGCCACTACTCTCAGGTATACACATACACACACTCTTACAATACAATTCCATAAATTGAAATAGGTTTTTGATTTGATACACAAGTATATGATTGCTTCTTCTTTTGAGTAATGAAGGGAAAGAGACTGAATCTGGTGATAAAGGAAGCAGCACTCAATGGAGCTCTTACCAGTACTTGGGTCGAACAGGGTCGGTTATTCCAACGGAAACTGATGTTAGCGTGGAGGAGATACGGTCGGCTAAAGCGGCGTCCGATTACTACCCACCGTCGCTCCACGCTGCCTTGCTCAGCCCGCCCGAGCCCGATCCTGATCCTAATGGTTAGCAATTGGTTTTTTTGTTTCTGGTTAATGGGAATTTGGTTTAATTGTTTAAAGTTATTACCTTTGAGTTGAAACATCACTCTGTTTTTGGCAGAGCAAGCGATCGTGTATCAAGGTGGGTATGGAGGAGGTTATGGTGGAAGTGCTAATGAATTTCAGAAGTAAGAACGATTTTTTTTTTCTCTTTTTTGGGTGATATGATGGTAGAAATTTACTGGAATTTGCACAGTGAAGTTCTTGATTGCTTTATGGTAATTGTGTACTTGTAACAGAGAGAGGGAGAGAGACCGCTTAATATAAGAGAAAGCAAATCCTTTGGGTGAACGAGTAGCTGGATTTGTTGCAAATTGTATAATTAGTTGTTGTTGATCTTATCTCTTTGTGTTTATGGATTTACTTTTTGTTGATTCTGAATATCTAGGAATAGATGGTTGATTGATCTGAAAAAGGACAAGGAGAGTGTATTGGTACTTGTTTCGTGCAGAAATGTGATTGCTGTAGTGAGGACATAAATTGCTGTCTAATTTTACTTGCAAGTCTAATTCTACAACTTTAAGTTGATATTTATTGATGTTAATCATGTTTTCATCCCATTGGAAACACTTTCTCAAGCAAATCTTACAAACAGGCAAAACTTGGATGAGGTAGAGATACGAGAATTGCTCATTGACCATGTTGGTCATAGGTGCTGTTGGGGAAGTCGTCCAGCTCGGACCTGGAAGATCCATGCTGTGGAAGATTGTAATGTATATGTGGGAACTCTAGAGACTTTTATTGAGGAGAGGGATGTGATAAGAGTAACAGAGCCATATCCCGGTGGACCCATTGATGGAAAAGATAAGGGCCCTGAACTTGGTGTCTGGGAATTGGATCTGAGGTCTCAATTTCCTAATCTGTTTACACCTCATAAGGAAACACGCACCAAAATTCCTCACTCTGAAGTACTTGAGAAATGCTCAGGTAATGAGTAATGCAGCATCTATTATTTCTACGAGAATTCATTCATTCCTTGATTAGTGGTGTTAATGTCAGTTTCCATTGTTCATTGCATTTCTTGTCATACCAAGGTCTTTTTGCCACTCTTTGGATATATAACCAATATTTAACCATAGCTTTCATTCTTTGTTTGTCCGCCACTGCATCAATTGTATGGCCTCGATTACTCAGCACCAATGGCATAGTTGATAACTGGTTTCTAACACAAGTGTAGGGTGTGCGGGAAGGGGAGATATTGTGTGTGCTACATGTAATGCTAAGGAAGAACCCGGATTCTACAAGGAGAATCGGATGTATGACTGCCCTGTATGCTATGGAAGGGGTTTGATTGCTCATAGAGATGGATCAGACACAATGTAAGCTTTATTTTATCATTCCCACAAAGACATGTTTTTATTTTTCTGACTCAATTTCAAGTTTGTTTAGCAACATCTTCTACAAGGAGAATCACATGTGTTTTGCCAAGATTTATCAAACTGCTAACCTTTAAATTCGTCAGATGACAACTATATTGTTGTAGTGGCAAAATAATTAGATACTAAAGTTGTATCTGTTGACAGTTTTACTTATCAGCATCATTTTTTTTTTCTCAATAGATGCAAACCATGCAATGGGAAGGGAAAGATTCCTTGTGCAGCTTGTGGATCTCGTGGCCTAATAAAATGCCAGCAATGCCATGGAAGTTGCTCTCTTATGTTGCGCAGTATTGCTATTGTTAGATGGTACGTCTGGGAGCACGCAATGATATTCTACAAATGCGCAACTTTTACTTCCCTGAGAAAATTTTCTCCTGATAGTTGGGCTTTAGCTGTTGATTTATTATTTGATATATGAAAATATTAGTAAGCATTTGAAACATACTACCATTACTATTGTTGGTAGACTGGCATTATGTTATAATTCAGAAATATATCAGTGAACAGCCTTATCAGCAGTGTATGGCTGAATAAACACTCAAATATTAGAAATCCATAGAAATAATTGCATTATATTTCTCATTCAATTCACTTTGATTGATTGTGTTCTCTAGAATTGTAGAAAATGTTTCATAGTATTTGCACTCATCGTACAGCATTCTCAGAATTTACCTATTTTCGTCTTTGTTAGTTTCCATGATAAGGTAAATAAAGAGTTCCTTTAAGACCAGTGTGAGAGAGATCCATGTTCTTTAGTTACTTTGACACTTGAGTAATTGATCCTAATTATGCACTTTTCATTGTTTTCCCATCTGTCTTGCTATTAAATTTGGTAATTTGGTGGCAATAGGAGGACGCTTTCAACTCGCAAAGTTAGCGCAACGAGTGGAGCAGCATCAGTTCCGGACGAGGTTTTCCATAGAGCCAAAGGAGTCCAATTATACAACACCCAAGCATATCAATGTAACCCAGCCTTTTTCGCCGATTCGTTCTTTCTTAACAAATTCTCGTCAGAAGTTATTGCAGAGAGAGCTCCTGTGCCTGCCACCGCAAGGGTCATCTGCGAGAGGCATACTATCTCGGTTGTGCCAGTCACACGCATTACCATGACACATCGTCGTCGTTCGTTCAGCTTCTATATTATTGGTATCAGCAAGGAAGTGT